>JBBBDQ010001831.1:4855000-5107500 GCA_037127315.1 Ascarosepion bandense | reverse complement strand
TGATACCCTACCAAGATCTGGAAGACTGAAAAAAACTTATCAGAAGAGCAAAATTAAAACTTGCCTGGGAGGCAACCTCCAACCCTAGTGCAACACTGGAAGACTTAAAAGCTTCAGTTTCCAGCATTGGGATAGATGTCCATGCATCTACACTTTCAAGAATATTGCACTGATCTGGCCTGCAAGGAAGGGTAGCTAGAAAAAAAAAGCCCCTTGTGAAGCTTATGTACAAGCAAGCTTTGTTAAACTTTACCAAAAGACACATAAATGATTCGATGACTATGTGGCGAAAGAATTTGTGGTTAGATGAGACCAAAGTCAAGTCATTTGGAAAAAATACGAAACGCAACGTTTGGCAGAAAAAAGGCACTGCTCATCAACCTCATTACACCGTTCTCACTGTAAAGCATGGCGGTGGCTCGATCATGCTTTGGGGCTGTTCTTCAGCTGCAGGGCCTGGAGAGCTGGTAACCATCTAAGGCGTCATGGACAATGTCAAGTACCAAGAAATATTGAAAGCAAACCTGCTGAAGTCAGCTAGAGCTCTGCGTTTGGATCGCAATTTCAAGTTTCAACAAGATAACGACCCCAACCGACGTTCCCCATCCAATCTGACAACTCGAGAATTTCTGTCATGAAGAATGACAAACACTGTGAGCAAACCACTGCTGCAAGTTCGTGTGTGGCTACCCGAGGCGTCTGCAGGCAGTAGTTGACGCAGCAGGATCATCTGAAGACATTCCAAAGGGGGTGTAGACTTTTGCAAAGACATGACTTTAAGAATCAGTGTGTAATTTTTAAAATGTACTTTTTATATCAAAGGAGAGTGTGATTGATCTGCTTATTATTTAACAATCATTGGAATTGAAAAAATGTGTTGTTCCCTGTTAAGTTATACAAAATTTCAAAGGAGGGGTTAGACTTTTGTAACCCACTGTAGATAAATATTTTCGTAACAAAATTCCTCGTAAATAATCAGGCCGGTAGAAATAAATATACTGTTTGATTAAAAACAGAATATCTACTCAAATACGAGTATCAATAAAAAAAAATAATGCTCAAACAAATAAATGAAATGCGTCGTTTGCTAAATTCTATTTCGTCATCTCTGTTTGCGTATATATATTCCAAATGTCACGTGATTCCAGCAACACAGTACCACTAATTACTTGAAAACGAAGTCGACTGCGTTTACTCCCTGGCTATCCGTGTTCGATCACAAGTGTCGGCATTGATACATTATTCCTATATGACAGAAACCCATAGGTATTAACATTCGATATGCCGACAATTCTGAAAAAGGTCAAAATAGGCCATAAAGACGAGAGGGGCCAACATTGTATCCCAAATCCCCCTCCGATGTTATAATTGTCAAGGATATATACCTTGGAAAAATTGTGTGCAGCAAATGTGGTCAACGATACCAAAACCACACGACAAATGATTGTGAGATGTGTAACTGCAGAGAAAAGCGTCCAGCATACGCCAGATCATGTGAGGCTATGGCGGAAGGAAAAAGTGATTATGATTATAAAGTACACTAAAAATATTTCCTATCAGAAAACACAGAAAAACTTGGAAGCTTATTGATATGTCCCGGAAAGGAATATATATATATATATAATCATTCGAGATAGTTAAGTGGTTAGGCAAATGTAACTGGGTAAAACAATCTAATACTTAGACGTAATAGACGGTACTCGTCGTATGCAGTATCCTGAGACGTAGGCGTAGTCAATAGTCGTAGACCTGTAGTGGTAGACCAATAGACCACTAATGGTAGATCTCTTGTGGTAGATCTCTGGACGTCCTCGCCTTAGTCTATATTCATGGATGACACCAGCTAATCACATTCCAGTGAGGGGGAACCAAGGTGTATACATATTCATTACCTATTGATTACATCAGTTATGTAAAAATGACCTACTCACAGATCACCAAAATACTAATATTAAATGCCGTGGAAAAATCTTCCTCGCCAAGTTCTTGTGGCCTGTTTGGGCCAGGAAGAAAGACACGGAAACAAGAAAGAAGGTTCAAACAGTGTATTAGAATAACAGAATATATATACAAAATAAGAGAGAAAGTGATCAGCAAATAGAAGTGTAATCCAAACTGTATAGTTAATGATGTAATGAATATGCATACACCTTGGTTCGCATCACAGTAATATGATTGGCTGGTATCAGCCATTAATACAGACTAAGGCGGGGTCTATTGACTCCGCCTATTGCATAAGCCTACGCCTAAGCATACTGTATACGACTACGACGAGTACCAGTTCACTACGGCTACTTGCTAGATTGTCCTACTCAGTTACCTCAGCTACTTCGAATAATACATATATCCCTTTCCGGGATATATCAGTTACGCTGCGTCTCGACTGTCAATTGACTGTTTGACTGTCTCACAGCTGCTTCCCTGGAAGTCATGCAGGTTATTATTTATTGACGGAGGAAGAGTCTGTTCCTATAGATAGGGCACCATAACATTAATACGAAATTATAACAAAAACGATGCAACTAATTTCGATCGATTCGCACAAATTTATACAATAAATTCAGCGTAATTTGAATAATAAAAGCAATATTAATTTCAAAAAAACAATTACGAGTCAAAACCCTGGAAATTAGACATAATTTGGATAATAAAAGTAAATATAATATAAAAGAAAATTTACTTGTCAGAACCACTTTTATAACAAAAACTTCTCCATAAAGATTAATGCAACTAAGGAGTTCCAGTTTGCCCCAACCCATCTAACTCAACTGAAAACCCATCATCCAAGATTTTAATAAAGAGATGCCCGAAAGAACTAAAAAAGGACAGCTATAAAAACACAACACAAAAACTCAGAAACACAGACGAATTAAAAAAATCGATTTGATTCGTTAGACAAAATGGACATCAAAAAAAGACTTTGTCGTATTGTAATATAACAATCTGGCCCCACCCGAGGAAGGCTGATGCAAGCGAGGGTGTTTCCGGTCGTTGAAAGGAACGGATGTCGTTTGACCTTATTTCCGGCAGCAGCGGAAATAACTACAGAGGCAAACAGAACAGGTGTCTCTGAGAATTACGTGGGCGTGCGTGGGCGAGGCAAAACCGGAAGAAAAAGTCCCGGTTCTGGAAGATTATAAAAAGACCTCGGCACACGGATTCGCCAGTAGAGGAGCAACAGAGATCGGCCGGTGAAGAGAGACACAACAGATAAAACTACACTCCTTAGAAGTGCGCTCTCTCAATTCTCTGTTCCCTATTCTACACGGTTCATCGTCATTAATAAAAATATAACTTTATATTTTTATATATATGCGTGTTTGTTGTTTGTCGATATATAACAGACGCATAATTGGTGCCTAGTGACTTGCTGTTTTGAGACAACAAAACAGTTAGATGCGAGCTGGTTGCCACGGCGACGATTAAAATCAACGGACTTAAAACTACCAGATAGAAAGAAAAAAGAAGACGAAAATAGAAGCAGCCGCACGACTATAGACATCAGCCAAGGTAGGTGACTCTTTGATTTGATAGTGTGTGTGTTCTGCTCTTGTTTATAATAAGTCTAGTTAGAAAAAAAAATGGAACAGCATACTTTTGCCGATCTGACCCTAGAATTGAGAAATGTGGATTGTTCGGTGTCGAACACATTAAGGGTAGAACGGAGGGGGTGCAGGACTACATGCAGAGAGTAGTGCGCCTAGCGGAGAGCGCATAGGTTGGGGTTGACGGGAGGAATAAAGTTGAGATATTTACCTATCTGTAAGTATAAAACATCTGAGTTAATGATTTATTTTTTTGTTAATATTTTACCATATATGTGAAGTGAGTTTACTGGTATGTTGCTTAATTAATCTTACTTTTATTGAGTAAGTGAAATGTAAAATCATGTAAAGGAAGTTTCTTCTGCTCTTTAAAGTGGATAATTGGATTAACTTGTTGATAACAATGTTTTCTTTGGTTTGTGCAGTGTTAGGTTTTCTTTTTTTGGATTTCTTTTCAATGACTGTACACTACAAAATGATTTACATTTCTATGTTTGTGAATTATGCTTTTGTGCAGGTTCCCATCAATTCAACATCCTCTGTGAATTTTCATTTATGTGACTTGGGAAATATCTTTTGAAGATATATTAATTTCTGAAAACTTTATATTGACACGGATAGACCTGCAGATTCCACAGTTGATCGGAACAAAAAGAAAGAACAACTGAAAAGTCTTGTAGACTTATTGGCTGATATGCTATAGGATTGGGAAAGAAGCAGTGGGAGGATTAACGATAGTTTAAGTGAAATAGTTAGGAAGATACAAACGTCGAAAATTATTAATAGTATCTAAAGCATAAAGTAAATTATTCGTCTCTGGTTCAGTGGTTTGGTCCCCAATTACGCAGAAATTTCCCAATTTTTCAGTGGACACCATGCCGGTAGAATTGCGCGATATGGAGGAGATTCCTATCCGCAAACTAGTAAATACCTTGGAACAGATAGATATGGAAAGATTTAGTGAAGGATATGAAGAACTCCCGAAGAAGTTGACGATAGGAGTCATTGCTGGCATAGTCGGCGTTATGATAATCCTTGGAATAATAGCTAGGAAGCGGATTTTTAAGTGTGAAAGAAGCAACAGTGCTTCGGGAAAGGAAAGGGAGTTATCCGTTGTGAATAGTACTCTGGGGTCAACGGGTGTTCAACACTCAAATGCCTCTGCGTTAAACAGAGAGATGTCAACAAATCAGATATGCTTGGATTCGAATCCAGAGGAAGTAGTTCAAGGAATAGAAAACATTGTACAAACTAAGGAACTACGAGTCACGGGTCCATTTTTTTAGACTAAATTAATATAGATGAAACCTCTAATCCTCCACAAGTAAATTGCATGCGGATTAACGTTGGAATCAGGGTAATTTTCTTCATTTTCTATTGAACATTTCTCGGTCAGACTATGAATGATATGTACTGCAGATAATGGCCATTATTCTGTGTTCAAACATAGTATGTTTGAAATTAAATTAAATAAAATGAAGTTACATGTGTAACAATAAACTCGAGCAGAAACACGCATGGTGTTGGTCAAAGGTCATTTACTCGATGTCAGTTTAGAAACTGGGGCGCGGTTACCGCCTATGATCATGTGGTCGTGCATCGAGGCATCTACGCGTATGGACAGAGTCGAGAAAGAAAATGAACATTTTTAAGAACTTTGCCCAATTCTGTGAAAATGGATATTAAAAAAAAAAAAAAAAAAAAAGAACAATGAAACATCGAGCTGGTAGAACAATTTTCACGATGGACACGAACATTGTTGGGTTGCCGATGTAGGCTCCCCTATATATTTTTTTGTTGTTTTTTTGTTTCGGCATGCACATGTTTTGTTGTTTTGGCGTGCACATGTTTTATACAATTGTCGGGCTTGTGTGGCATGGGGAGGAGTGTGAGGGTGTTGCGCTTAAAATGTTCTTAGGTGAACATTTTGGAAAATGGGAGGGCGAGGAATGTAATATAACAATCTGGCCCCACCCGAGGAAGGCTGATGCAAGCGAGGGTGTTTCCGGTCGTTGAAAGGAACGGATGTCGTTTGACCTTATTTCCGGCAGCAGCGGAAATAACTACAGAGGCAAACAGAACAGGTGTCTCTGAGAATTAGTGGGCGTGCGTGGGCGAGGCAAAACCGGAAGAAAAAGTCCCGGTTCTGGAAGATTATAAAAAGACCTCGGCACACGGATTCGCCAGTAGAGGAGCAACAGAGATCGGCCGGTGAAGAGAGACACAACAGATAAGACTACACTCCCGTCAACCCATTAGAAGCGCGCTCTCTCAATTCTCTGTTCCCTATTCTACACGGTTCATCGTCATTAATAAAAATATAACTTTATATTTTTATATATATGCGTGTTTGTTGTTTGTCGATATATAACAGTATCCTGTCTACACTTATACATTTTTTAAAAATAATTGTAAAAAGAATCTTAACCTTCCAGATTCAGCGACTGTTGTAAAATTGATTCAGGATATATAATGGCCTCAAAGATCGAAAAGCAGGATTCTACGCCACAATGAATTGGACTAAAGTTTCGTAACTACTCTAGCAACAACAATAATGATAAACTGTCCTTTCCAGGAGAACACTTTTCAGCGACTGCAAAACAGTCCTTTTCAGAAGAACATTTTTCAGCGGCTACAAAACTGTCCTGTTCGAGACAATACTTTTCAACTATTACATAACTGTCCTTTTCAGGGCAACAATTATTAGCGATTACAATACAGTCCTCTTATTCAAAACAACACTTTTTGAAGGCTACAAAACTTGCCTATTCATTTTTCGACGACAACAGAACTGCTTTCTTTTTTTTTAATAAAAATGTTTTCAACAAAGACAAAACTGTCTTTTTCCACAGTTTTCAACGGCTACAAAAAAGATCTTTTCATGATAACACTTTTCAGTGAATACAAAACTTATTTTCGGAACAACACTTTTCAGCGACTGTAAAATTGTTCTTTTTAGAATAATGTTTTCAACGACTGGAAAACTGTCATTTTCAGGACTTTTCAGCGATTACAAAACTCTCTTTTTAGGACTGCTCTTTTCAACGACGACAAAACTATCCTTTTTGAGATAATGCTTTTCAACGACTACAAAACTGTTCCTTTCAGAACTTCAATTCATAACGAATTCAGAACCACACTTTTCGACGGCTACAGAAATTTCTTTTCCAGGACAACACTTTTCAGCGACTATAAAACTGTTCTGTTCGGGACGATATTTTTCTTTCCTGGACAACACATTTCAGCGGCAACAAAATTGCCATTTGCAGGACAACGCTTTTCAACGATAGCAGAACGTTATTTTGTTGTTTTTTGTTTTGTTTGTTTTTTCGGGACAACTCTTTCGAATTCTATTTTAATTCCTTGCATTCACTTTCGCGCAAATACTCTTGGGAAAGGTATTAATCCGTCTCTTCCCTCCAGTTATGGGTTAAATAACAGGACAGATTGGGCTCTATAGCTTTGGCTGGCAACCAGTCTACCGCAGAAAGTAATGGCAACCTACTGCGGGACAATGTTCTGCCTAGTCAATCATGTCTCTTTTGGGACATGATCGCCCAAGCGTGTATCACGTATGGAACTTGATTGACTGACTGACTTTTCAACAAAAACAAAACTGTACTTTTCAGGACAACACTTGCCGGCGACAAGAAAGCTGGGTGTTTTAGATACATAAAGAAAAACAGATAAATGTGAAAAGGTTTTGACAGATAAATATGTGTGGATGCATTTATCTTTTTTCTTCTGTTTTAATGTATTGTACAAAAGAATTTAGTCTACAATGTCAAACCTATTGTAACCAATCGATATCTGATATTACAATTATTTGTTATCCAATAGAATTAACTTTATCCTATTCAAACAGAACCGTTAGAAATGCTATTCTCTCAAGAATGTTTGTAATCATTCAAGCCATTTCTTTCTCCGCTATTAGAAAAATTTATTCATCACAAACAAAAAGTAAATTAATTTACTAAATTAATTCTGATTATTATTCCACAATCTCAGAAAATCATATTAATATCATTTATTCAGTACTTTTAGTTCGTTCTCGCTAGCCTTGCTATCAACTGACACTTTCTCCTCGCGTAATTAATTAGCTTGAGTCCGATTTCTTTTAATCTGGAATAATTGGGACCAGGTCACAGCCGGACCACTGTTATACCGGATGAGAGATATCACCCCTTAAAAAAATGTAAAAAATAGTCTTGCCAACTATCTACGAAGTCTGTTAAAGAAGTATCAGAACTGTTGCCATGACAACAGAGTTAAAAGTACCAAGAGTGAAGCCACTTGATTGACCTTGAACTCTTTTGCGCATGTATATATATATTTTTTAATCATATCACCCCGAGCAAGGCAGTAATGCCACTGATGTGCAGGGGGCTACGTAAGAGTGAAAAGATTGGAAAAGAGAAAGCCGGAAACCACATCCTAAACATGAAACAAGGGATGAGCCTCTTCACCTGTTCAATAGACGTGGGTGGAGTGTGAACCGTTGGTTATAATGTTCTCTCTCATTTAGAGTTCATTCTATAGAATTTTTGTGTTTTCGACCGGAATTTTCCGTAAGATTTTTGGTAGCTTATGGGTTAATAAATGTTCTTTTATTGCAATTTGTTTAGATAGATAGCATGTAAGACGTCTACTCAAAGAAGTGATAATATGTTTAATATAAGTAATTGATTTATGACAAGAAATGTAGTTGTGCATTGAGCATTAAAATTCATACTCTCTCTCTCTCTCTCTCTCTATATATATATATATATATATATATATATATATATAAAGGATAGTTGTGCTATTGATCATTAATTTTATATTGTGAATGTAGACAGGAATGTTGTTGTAGATGTCTAGAAATGGACGAATAACATGTGTAATGTGAGACGTCCTGTTAATGTAGTTGTTGTAAATTCAGTCCTATCCTACACCAAGAAAACAACAAAAGCAAACAACAGATCCTCGAGGCAATATTCATTAAAAATCTTAACCCTCTAGGGCCATTCGTATCATATTTGATACAGTATTTCCCTATAAGGAAACATTTGGTATTTCCCTATAAGGAAACATTTGGTATTCATTGACTGAGCAGTCAGTACTGCTTTCATTTGAAATTTATAAAATATTTCTCTTAAAAAATTTTTCAGGAAAATATTTCTTTCAAGGCTTGTTTTCATACTGTATCAAATATGGTACGAATGGCCCTAGAGGGTTAAGCCGTCAATTCATAGAATCAGCTATGAATACTGTAATAAAGTTCTAAAATGTTTATAAAAAGTTCAGTTTTTTCATGCCTTAACACGTGTATGACCATGACATTACAACATTAAAAAAATCCATTTTGGATAATTTTCCCGTTCTAATGAACTCTAAGCAATCTGTCAAGAAGAAAATTTACAGTAATTTTTAGGAACACAGTCTTGCGGTTAATTTTTTCTTTTTTTTTTTTTTGTTATCACAGCTTACACTCCTGAAGATGATTGAAAGTACTTGGGAATATCGAGAAATGAATATCAACTGTCAAAATTACAGTTCATTGCTTCTTTCATTTATAATACGCGAAAGACTATTCGGATACATTAAAAAGTAATAAAAGCATTAAAAAGCAATAAAAAGAATTCAAACACCTGTGAAATTAAAATAAAATGTAAAAAGAAAGCCAACCAATCGCAAATAAGACCATTCCCACAAAATACCAAATAGTCCCAAGCTCCATATAAATAAGAAAAAACAAAAATGGAAGAATTTTTTATAAAATCCGTTCGAGCTGCGTTTCTATTTTATTTCACGCATCAATTTATTAACTGAGTTTTATTAGACGTTCTACCAAATATAAGATGCACACCTGCATCTTTAGAACTTGATACTGATGAATAAATATGAAAAATTTGTTGCAAGCTTTGAACTTAGTTAAACTAAAAGCAGTGGGAACAATATTTCGTAAGAACATTTTATGCAATTTCTAATGGGAACATAGTCACTTTCTCACCGTCGTAATATGGCTTCCCTGTGTCTCTTCTATAAATACTTTCACGACTTCTGCTTTGATAAATTTAGCTCACTGGTGCTCCCTATGTATGAATTTATTCGAGGCAAAAGATTACCAACTAAGTCCCACCCTTTTACTATGAAACCAATAAAATGTAAACGCAACTTTTACTCTTACAGCTTCTTTTCTCGCACTTTCTACCTGTAGAATTCCCTTCCGTTTACTTGCTTCCTCGACAGCTACTATCTCCAAGAATTTAAATGTAAATCAATAGTCATCTTCTATCTCACTGGCTTGCATCCTCTCGCTGTCTCTCATGCTCTTTTCTCTGTCCGCTTAACACTCATCAGTATTCTCATCCTTCTCTTACACACTTCCTGACACCCTCTATAACCTGCCCTCTTTCTCATAACTTTCCTCCTATGTAACCCCCTGCGAACCAGTTGCAGTAAACTGCCTTGCTTGGAGCGATATGATTATAAAAGAAAAAACTCAAAATTAATTCAATAAAAATCAAAAGATTTCTTTTCAGAATTGGTGCTTGTATAATTTAATGAAAGAAAACATTTTCTTTCAGACTGGACAGAAAAAAATCTACATTTAATATTTATTTTTAAACAAAAGGTACTTGTAATTTTTTTAATTATTTTTTTTTTTTCAAATTCACTCAGCCGCTATTCATTACAAGAAATTGTTTATTATTAAAAAAAAGACATGTTTGAATAATTGAAAAGGCTTCACATTAATATCATTTTGGAGCATTAATACTAAAACAACATAAAACTTGAAAGAAAGCTATATTCTCCGATGATCATTTCCCCCATTATGGGCATTATTATATCCTTGGTATAATAACACCGTACTTCGCGGACAGAACGGAATGCTTGTAAGGAAAGGAATGAAAATCATACTTTGTTTTCAGAAAAAATAAAACTTTTTCACATGGTATTGTTAATTTCTAACAAATAAGCGTTTTGATATAAACAGCGTGTGTTGCATTGCGGAAACGTTTGGCGTGTTTGTAACCATTGTTATTGGGTAAACAATAAAGTTTGGACGTGGTTTAATATGGCATATACGTGGGTATGTAACTGTGATGGAAATAGGTTTTTACAAAGAAGTCGCTATTCAGATGTACTTTACGCTAGCTTCTGCGGAAATCTGTTGGTCCCTTGGCCTTTTGCCCTCAACGGCAGATAGATAGATAGATAGATAGATAGATAGATAGATAGATAGATAGATAGATAGAAGGAAGAAGATTGATTTTTTAGTAATCTTTAATAATTAATTTTTTGTATCAAATCAAAATCTCAGACGCTAGTTCATTTTATTCCGCGCTCACTTCATCTGCTTCCAAACCTACAAAGAGACGTTTTGATAATCTTAGATCGTTTACAAAGTGATGTTGTTCATATATTTTCTTTCTTCATTATCTTTTTCTATGGTTTTTCTTTTTTTTATTGCTACATTAAAACAGATTAAAATGGCCAGGTATCTTCTAACTCCCAGAGCGCGAAATCATTTCCGTTTTGGTAATGGAATTCTTCAATTTGTAAAATTGGACAAGTTTTTAATTAGACGTTCTGATAACTGGTATGAAAAATAAAGATTTTGAAGCTGAGTCTATTGTTACATTGACGTTCTTCTTTCTTTCTTTCATTTTGTCTTTGGTTTCTTCTTTTGGTTTTAGGTTCTTTCTTCCTCTCCTCTACTTCGCCATTCCTTCTTCTTTCGTTTGTTCCTTCTTCTTTTTACTTTTCTTTGTCTCTTTGATTCTCTCTTCATTTCCTCATTTTTCTTGCTTGTTTTTTTTTTTTTTCGTCTAACTTTATTTTTTCTTTTTCTTTTCGTTATTTTATTCTTTTTTGGCAATCTTTTTTAATTTATATACTCATTTTATTTCTCTTTTCTCCTCACTTCTCTATGATTCTTCTTTCTTTTTTCTTTCAATATTTGTTTCTTTTTTCTTCTCTTCTTCTTTTCTCTTTTTCATCGTTTTAGTCTCATTTTTTTCTCTGGGTTTTAATTTTTTTCTCCCTCTTCCTCTACTTCACTAATCCTTCTTTTATCATTTATTTTTACTTTTCTTTTTTTTCTTTCATTTTTTTTTCTTTCCCTTCTAGTACTTCTTTATTTTACTTTTTGGCTTTTTGGTTCTATTTTTTCTTTTCATTCATGAATTTTTCATTCTTTCCCACTCAAACTTCTACATTATTCTTTTTTCTTTCATTCGCGTCTATTTCTATTCATTTCTTTTTCTTCCTTTTCCTCTTCCACTCCTTCTTCATTCATTCTTCTTTCCTTCTTTTATTTTCGCTTCTATTTTCATTCATCCATTTTTTCTTTCTCATCTTTTTCATTATCCATTTTCATTTCTTGCTTTTATTTTTGCCTTTATTTTCATTCATTCACTTTTCTTTTTTGTCTTCTTTCACTTTTTCATTTTTTCTTCTCTTTTTCTTCATTCATTCGTCTATTTTCATTCATTCATTTTCTTTTCAACTTCCACTTCTTTTTCATTCATTTTTCTTATTTTATTTTCGCTTCTATTTTCATTCATTTTTCTTGCTTTTTCTCTTTCCCTTCTTCATCATTCATTCTCATTTTTTTATTTTTGCCTCTATTTTCATTCATTTTTTATTCTTTCTCTCGTCGATTTCATCATCATTCATTCTTCTTTTATTTTCCTCTCTATTTTCTTTTATTCATTTTTCGTACCTTTCTTCTTCCATTTCTTCTTCATCATTCATTCCACTTTCATGTTGCTTCTCTTGTATTTTATTCTCATTTTGTTTTCTTTCTTTCCTCTCCCACTTTTTCTACATTCATTTTTCCTTCTTTTGTTTTTGCTTCTATTTTCATTTATTTATTTTTCTTTCTCTGTCACGCAACTTTTTTTTCTATTTATTTTCTTCCTTTTTATTCTCATCATCTTCTTCTTCTTCGTCTTTTTCTATTTTCTTTCTTCCATTTTCTTTTTAATCGTATTTTTCATTCCTTCAATTTCCCCTCAACTGTTTCATTTTTGTTTTATTTCGGTTTTTTCTTCTTTTTTTTCTTCTACTTTCCCTTAGCTTTTGTATTTTTATTCCTTCATTTTTTTTTTTTGCCTTTCATTCTTTCTCCTTTTGATTCTTTCTCCATTTCCTCATTTTTGTTGTCATTTTTATTTTTGTTTAACTATTTTTTTCTTCTTCCTTTCGTTTATCTAATTTTTTCTCAGTCTATTTTTTTTCAATACTTCTTTTATTTTTTTCACCTTTTTTCTCGCTTCTCTATAGTTCTTTCTTTTTTCTTTCAATTTTTTCTTTTCTCTTTTCATTGTTTCTCTCATTTTTCGTTTATTCTCACTCTCTTCCCTCTTTTTTGTTTCCTTTTTATTATTATTCTTTCTCATTTTATTTTTTCTCTTTCATTGCCATTTTTTTTTTCGCTTTCTTTTTCTCCTGTTCGCCCCCATTTTGTTTTTTATCATTTTTGTGTATTTTTTTTTCACTCTAATCACTTTCGTCTTGTCTGCGAAAAAATATCTGAAATATTGAATTGGCCGAGAGTGCATCTTGTATCAATATGGCCGCTTCCGATATTAATAAGGTAAAATATGCAAATGACACAGTGTCGTTAGCAGACCAAGAAAGGAAACTAAATTAACTCATAATGATGGTAGTAAAGGAAAAAGTGAAGAAAAGCTCACAATTGTGTTGTATCCTCGCGGTTGCAGTCCGATACCAGATGATGTGTACTAAAATATCTACAGCACAATATCTGTGCTAATAGATATTAGGTACAAACAAGACAAACACAAAAATGACAAAATCCAAGAGAGGAGAGGTTGTTAGTCACAGAAAATACAGTCCGATAAAATTCGTCAATGACGCTCCGAATTATTTACGACCTCCCCACGTAGGCAAAAGCCCGAGGTAGATGCGAAACAATCCCAATTAACGCGGGTAAAACCGAGTCCGTAAGCTCGGACAAAAATTCTTGTCTACTTTTCCCCCCAGAGGGGACTCTAACATTCGGCGGAGCCTCGTCTGTGTTCCTCTCCGCCCGAAGGCAGACAGTCCGACAACGTGAACGACTAATGCATGCAGTCGATCCCCTCATACTGTCAGTGACAATCCTAATTTCTGACTGCTATTAATATTTACTTATATAGATATTTCGATCCACAGACCATTCCATTTTTCAGAACGCTAGAGGGGTGTCAGCTCCTCAACAACAAATTGTAAAATGCGAAAATACATGGTCGTTAGCTACAGGAACAGTCCCAGATGGGTATTACGTATTCGAGACTTGAAAATCACGTAGAAAGATTTAAATCTCTAGGAAATGTTTTAATAGAGGGCGGAATTGCGACACCGAAATCCGAAGGTGCACAGGAGAGCTAAAAATGCTTTCTTAAAGCTAAGCAAAGTATTAAGAAACAGGAAAAATCATTAGAAACAAAGATAAAAGTACTAGAATATTAAGCAGTATCGCTCCTTATATTTAGCAAAAAATCCTGAATACTTTTCTCACATAGGAAGAAAGAACAGGAAGCAACAGAAACTAAGAAAAGAGTACTAACCGTTATGTAATATCAGTCCTGATATATGACAGTGAATGCTGCACAATCTTCTCACAAATGAAGAAGAGACTTGAAGCAACAGAAACAAAAAAAAAAGATTACTAACATTTATGTAATATTAGTCTTCATATATGACAATAGATTCTGGAAAATCTCCTCACAAATGAAGAGACATGAAATAACATAAAAAAAGAAAGCTGAACTGCAATTTAATATCAATCCTCCTATGTGACAGTGAATGGTAGACAATTTCCTCACAAATCAAGAGGAGACTTGAAGTAAGACAAACAAAGAAAAGAGTGCTGAACTGCTATGTAATATCAATTCTCTTTTATGGAAGTGAATGCTGGACAATTTCCTCACAGATGAAGAGGAGACTTGAAGTAAGAGAAACAAAAAAAAAGAGTGCTGGACAGCTATGTAATATCAATCCTCCTATATGGCAGTGAATGCTGGACAATTTCCTCTCAGATGAAGAGGAGACTTGAAGTAAGACAAACAAAGAAAAGAGTGCTGAACTGCTATGTAATATCAATCCTCTTATATGGCAGTGAATGCTGGACAATTTCCTCACAGATGAAGAGGAGACTTGAAGCAAGAGAAACAAAGAAATGAGTGCTGAACTGCTATGTAATATCAATCCTCTTATATGGCAGTGAATGCTGGACAATTTCCTCACAGATGAAGAGGAGACTTGAAGCAAGAGAAACAAAGAAATGAGTGCTGAACTGCTATGTAATATCAATCCTCCTATATGGAAGTGAATGCTGGACAATTTCCTCTCAGATGAAGAGGAGACTTGAAGTAAGACAAACAAAGAAAAGAGTGCTGAACTGCTATGTAATATCAATTCTCTTTTATGGAAGTGAATGCTGGACAATTTCCTCACGGATGAAGAGGAGACTTGAATCAAGAGAAACAAAGAAAAGAGTGCTGAACTGCTATGTAATATCAATCCTCCTTTATGGCAGTGAATGCTGGACAATTTCCTCATGAATGAAGTGGAGTCTTGAAGCAAGAGAAAAAAAGGAAAATTGCTGAACTGCTATGTAATATCAATCCTCCTATATGGAAGTGAATGCTGGACAGTTTCCTCACAGATGAAGAGGAGACTTGAAGTAAGAGAAACAAAGAAATGAGTGCTGAACTGCTATGTAATATCAATCCTCATATATGGCAGTGAATGCTGGACAATTTCCTCACAGATGAAGAGGAGACTTGAAGCAAGAGAAACAAAGAAAAGAGTGCTGAACTGCTATGTAATATCAATCCTCCTATATGGCAGTGAATGCTGGACAATTTCCTCACAGATGAAGAGGAGACTTGAAGCAAGAGAAACAAAGAAAAGAGTGCTGAACTGTTATGTAATATCAATCCTCCTATATGGCAGTGAATGCTGGACAATTTCCTCACAGATGAAGAGGAGACTTGAAGTAAGAGAAACAAAGAAGAGAGTGCTGAACTGCTATGTAATATCAATTCTCCTATATGGCAGTGAATGCTGGACAATTTCCTCACAGATGAAGAGGAGACTTGAAGTAAGACAAACAAAGAAGAGAGTGCTGAACTGCTATGTAATATCAATCCTCCTATATGGCAGTGAATGCTGGACAATTTCCTCACAGATGAAGAGGAGACTTGAAGTAAGAGAAACAAAGAAATGAGTGCTGAACTGCTATGTAATATCAATCCTCCTTTATGGCAGTGAATGCTGGACAATTTCCTCATGAATGAAGAGGAGTCTTGAAGCAAGAGAAAAAAAGGAAAATTGCTGAACTGCTATGTAATATCAATCCTCCTATATGGAAGTGAATGCTGGACAGTTTCCTCACAGATGAAGAGGAGACTTGAAGTAAGAGAAACAAAGAAAAGAGTGCTGAACTGCTATGTAATATCAATTCTCTTTTATGGAAGTGAATGCTGGACAATTTCCTCACGGATGAAGAGGAGACTTGAATCAAGAGAAACAAAGAAAAGAGTGCTGAACTGCTATGTAATATCAATCCTCCTTTATGGCAGTGAATGCTGGACAATTTCCTCATGAATGAAGAGGAGTCTTGAAGCAAGAGAAAAAAAGGAAAATTGCTGAACTGCTATGTAATATCAATCCTCCTATATGGCAGTGAATGCTGGACAATTTACTCACAGATGAAGAGGAGACTTGAAGTAAGAGAAACAAAGAAATGAGTGCTGAACTGCTATGTAATATCAATCCTCCTTTATGGCAGTGAATGCTGGACAATTTCCTCATGAATGAAGAGGAGTCTTGAAGCAAGAGAAAAAAAGGAAAATTGCTGAACTGCTATGTAATATCAATCCTCCTATATGGCAGTGAATGCTGGACAGTTTCCTCACAGATGAAGAGGAGACTTGAAGCAAGAGAAACAAAGAAATGAGTGCTGAACTGCTATGTAATATCAATCCTCCTGTATGGCAGTGAATGCTGGACAATTTCCTTACAGATGAAGAGGAGACTTGAAGCAACACAAGCCAGGAAAAAATTGCTGAACTGTTATGTAATATCAGTCTTCCTATGTGACCAGACCGACAATTCATTCATTACCTTTTTATTGCAGTCACTTATGAGTAGGACGGAAAGAACGAGAACATTTCAGTTTTTACACGTATGGTAGTATTTACCTCTTCAGTGTAGATCTTGAATTAATATATTATGAGTGCATTGCGAGGTAGTTATGCCAGGTAAATCATACCTGACGTAACTTCTAAAATGAAACAAGTGCATCAATTTAAATACCTGGGAAATAATTTAACAGACAACGGAAAATGGGACACTGAAATTTTAAGGTGCATTAGGATAACCAAAGGTGCCTTCTAAAAGCTAAGCACAGTATTAAGAAATGAAAAAGTAATTGTTATAAACAAAAAAATACATTACTGAACTGTTGCGTAATATCAGACATATATACTGCAGATACACAGAGGAAACTTCTAAAACTCTTCATGAAGTTAGTGAAGGAGAACGAGAAGAAAAGACGAGACGTCAACTGCAAGAGGACAGAATACGTGGTTGTAAGCAAAAAGAACAACCCAACATGCAAATTATAAAATGGGGATACCAAAATCAAACAAATACAACAATTTAAATATCTGAGAAGTGCTTTAACAGAAAACGCAAAATACAACACCGAAATCCGAAAGTACGTTTAGATAACAAAAATGCTTTCTGAAAAGCTAAGCAAAGAATAAAGAAACAGGAAAATTTCGTTAGAAACACAGAAAATAATATTCTGTTACATCAGTTATCCTAGTGAATGCTGGACATTCTAATAAAAAATGAAGAAAAGACTTGAAGCAACAGAAATGTGGTTCTATAGAAGAATGATTAGAATATAATATGCAATCAACATATGAGCAACGATAAAATTTTAGAGAAAATTAAAACAAAAAAGCCACTTATATTTCGAAGACAGTTTAGATTTCTAGGGCACATAATGAGGAAAGAGGGTTTTGTGAATTTAACACTGACAAGACATATTGAAGGCAAAGAGGGGGAGAGGAAGACAGCGCATAACTTATCTAACGTATATGATTGGCAGAACAAGGAGAACAGCAGAGATGGTAAACCGTTTTTACTATGAGTTACAAAGTACAGGAAGTTGGGGAGACCATGATTGCCTACGCTCTAAAAGGGAACAGCACATAGAAAAAGAAAACGAAAAAGAAGAAAAGAAGAAGAAAAAAAGAAAAGCTGAAGAAATAGTAAAAGAAAAGAAGGAAAAGAAGAATACATAATATAAGAAAAAGAAGAAAAAGAAGAAGAAAAGAAAAAGAAAAAACGCTGAAGAAATAGTAAAAAAAGAAGGAGAAGAATAATACACAATATAAGAAAAAGAAGAAGAAAAGAAAAAGAAAAAACGCTGAAGAAATAGTAAAAAAAGAAGGAGAAGAAGAATATATAAATTAAAAAAAAGAAGAAAAAGAAGAAGAAAAGAAGAAGAAAAAGAAAAGCTGAAGAAATAGTAAAAGAAGAAGGATAAGAAGAATACATAATATAAGAAAAAGAAGAAAAAGAAGAAGAAAAGAAGAAGAAAAAAGAAAAGCTGAAGAAATAGTAAAAGAAGAAGGAAAAGAAGAATACATAATATAAGAAAAAGAAAAAGAAGAAGAAAAGAAGAAGAAAAGAAGAAGAAAAAAGAAAAGCTGAAGAAATAGTAAAAGAAGAAGGAAAAGAAGAATACATCATATAAGAAGAAGAAGAAAAAGAAGAAGAAGAACAGAAAAAGAAAGAAAAGCTGAAGAAATAGTAA
Source organism: Ascarosepion bandense (assembly GCA_037127315.1). NCBI lineage: Eukaryota > Metazoa > Mollusca > Cephalopoda > Sepiida > Sepiidae > Ascarosepion > Ascarosepion bandense. The sequence continues at coordinate 5,089,125 of JBBBDQ010001831.1, read as the reverse complement.
AAGAAGCAGAAGGAAAAGAAGAATGCATAATATCAGAAGAAGAAAAAGGTGAAAAAGAAGAAGTAGTAGTAATGGTAGTAGTAGAACAACAAGAACAATAAGAAGAGGAAGGAGAAGAAAAAACAATAAGAACGAAAAGAATAAGAATAAGAACGAGAACAACTAGTAATAGTAGTACTAGTAATAGTAGTAGAAGAAGAAGAAGAAAAAGAACAACAACAGTAACAACAACAAGAGGAATAAGAATAATTTATATAAATACTTATTGCGTAACCAGTTTTGCTGACATTTACGACTTCGTGGCAATCTTTTTCTCTCGAAATCATTTCATCCACGCAAGGCAATAAAGCTACTAAAACTCAAGGAGTGTGAGAGAATATGAGAAAACGAAAACATTATTAAGAAAAGAGAAAAATAATTAAGAAGACGTATAATAACCGTTGACGTTGCATTTCTTTTCTATTTAAGACTTTGACTCTCCACAAATTCCTATTACTTGCAGCTTCTAGTAACGATTGTCTTTTTCAAGTCCTTCATGTCCGATCCATTCATATTAGTTGGTTAGCAATAAGGATGAACTTGACAAGTTATTTTCCCATAAACCGTTTTAAGAGAAACATTTAATAAATTTCAACTTTTGACTTGTCTCTTTCTCACTCTTTCTTTTTCTCTTGTCCTTTTCTCTCTTGTCTCTTTTTCAAATCTCTTTTCCTCTTGTCTATTTCCCTATTGTTTCTTTCTCTCTTGTCTCTTTCTCAAAATCTCTTTCCCTTTTGTCTTTTTCTCACTTGTCTCTTTCTTTCTTGTTTCTTTGTCTTATGCCACTTTCTCCCTTGTCTCATTCTCCCTTTTCTCTTTCTCGCTTGATTCTTTCCCTATTGTCTCTCTCCATCTCTCTCTCTGCCTCTTTCTTCCTTGTCACTTACTTCCTTATGTCTTTCCCTCTTGTCTTTTTCTCCCTTTCTTTGTTTTCTCTTTCTCTGTTGTCTCTTTCTCCCTTGTCTTTCTCTCTTTCTCCCTTGTCTCTTTCTCTCTTGTCACTTTAATCATTGTCTCTATTTTTACAGTATATTTTTTCTTTTTCTATTTCTCTCATTCTTTCTTATTCTCTTGGTTCTTTCTCTCATCTCTTTTTCTTCTTTGTCTCTGTGACTCTTGTCTCTTTATCCTTTGTCTCTTTCTCTCTTGTTTCTTTCTCCTGTTATCTGTGTCTCTTTCCTTTTTCTTCCTTGTCTCTTTTTCTTTTTCTCCTTAATCTCTTTCTCCATTTCCCTCTTGTCTCTTTCTCTCGTGTTTCTTTCTCAATTGTCTCTTGTTACTTTCTTGTCACTTTCACTCTTGTGTCTTTTTTCTCGTCTCTTTCTGCCATTTCTTATTTTCCTTCGTCCACTTTCTCTCTTCTTCTCTTTGTTTTTTGCAGTGAAATAATATTTAAAATCTCGCTGATAACGAGATTTCATTTTGTGTCAATATGACCGTTTTGTTCCAATGAAGATCTGTGTGAATTAACCTCAACGAAAGAGAACAAATAGAACTTCTTATAAATATTGATTTTATAACCATATTCGTTGACATTTGCAACAAGTAGGAAGGAAATAGAACTGGCACCAGTTACGACGGACCAGTAATGCTACACACTGCTCTGAGGCAGAAAATCATAACATTCGTACATACAAGCTTCTTCTTCTTCTTCATATGCCGTCTAACTTCAGGACAAACGCGATTATGGACTTTCACTTGGTTTTGTCTCTTGTCGCTCTAAAACTTTTTCCTATTGGTATCTCTCCCAAACCTTGCTCCGCCATCGATTTTCTCAGGCCCATCAAGTAGGTCTCGCTCTGCTTTCCCATGTCTGTTTTTCCTTCTGTCCATCCTGTGAGTATTAAATTTTTCAGGCTCTCCTTCCTCATTAGATGTCCCAGAAGCCTCATCTGTCTCTTCCTTATGTTAAGTATAAGTTTTCTCCTCGTTTCCACCCTCTCCAACACTTCATCGTTAGTTATGTGTTCAGTCCATAGTATCCTCAGCATCCTTCTGTAAAACCACATTTCTGCTGCTTCAAACTTCTCCTTTATCTTTGCAGAGATCGTCCAACCTTCACTGCTATACAGAAAGACAGATATCCCATAGCAAGCCAGCACTCTCTTTTTTGCTCCGTATGAGATTTGCCTGTCTCTCAGTAATCTGGTTAGCTTTTGAAATGCGCCCTTGGCCATGCCAATGCGTCTTTGGATCTCAACGTCGAACAAATAGACTAAAATGAATTCTCGATCTGAAAAACGTTCTGAAAGGGTAAAAGATAGGACAGATACGGTGTCTTTTGTCAATTCGCCACAGGAAAGTATACCACCATCAATTCACCGCGAGAATTGTAGACAAAAGTTCAACTTGAGAACCTTACTAGTAAAACGATAAAATTTAAACATTTTTGGGTTCTCCTGAACATTATTTGGGTGCTTCGACATGGTGCAGTGGTTAACAAGCTTGTCTCTCTAAAATCATTACAGTTCGATCCGCACTAGGTGGTCTATACTATAGGCTTTATTCCCCAATCTAAGCTACGCTTTGAAAATTTCCTTGGGCACTATGACGTAATGTTATGAAGGTACAGAACACCCAGATTAAAAAGAAGAATTTAACGCATGATATCCTGTCCATAAAATAAAACACAAATTTCAAGAAAAGACAACGCAATAAGAAATGTTTATATAAAATTAAAAACAATATATTTAATATTTAACAACATATATACAGAATAAACAATTTGTGATTTTTTTTTTTTAGTATTTGTTTGGTGGGAAAATATCTTTTAGTTTTAAGCGAATGTGCCTTTGAACAAAAAAAGTGATTATGTTTCGCTGTTTGTAATTCAACAGAGTAGTAATGTTTGTTTCTTTCTTTTTTATGTGCCCGCCGCTAAGTAGGTGGAAAAAGAAAGAGTCGATGAATTTAAGATGAAAAAGAGCGTGCGGAGGAAAGAACCGAAGAGAAGGAAAAGGGCCAAATAGATGTAAGTAGCAGAATGCCTTTGTGTAAAAAGATTACTTCGTCTATTTAACTAATAAAGTCTTTGTTCCTTTCCCTTTTCTGACCGGTGAGAGATGTAAAAGTTTTATGGGCAGTTGAGGATATCTTCTTATTGTTGTTTTACTTTCCTTCTTCTTCTCTTGTGTATTGGTTGAGTCAGAGAGGAACCTGTCTGGCGGTTCTTTGGCCTCTCTGATCTCTGCGTCTTTCTGTCTTCGGGACATCCATAAGCAGTGAATCTGGTCATGTGACCGGCTCCAGCGAGCATTTTCACTTCTAGGTTTGAAAAAACGTCATATATGAATTTTCTATTTCTAATCCAATCAGGATCCAGAATTTTGTTTTTCACACTGACTTGTGAAATTTGCTTTGGTTTGAGTTTTTCCAAAATGTTTTTAGTCGTGGTCTGGGTTTTTCCAAAATGCTTTTAGTCGTTTGGATCCGATTTTTCGGATGTACAATTTTTTTGTTTTTTTTTTTAGTTAGTTGATGGATGATATAGGATTTGTATCCAATAATGTAATGATGATATAGGACTTTTATTCTATAATGTATTGGTTAACTTAGCTTGTTTCGTTAGAATCATTGCAATTACGTAGTGAGCCGGCATGTCTTTTGTAGCCACTGCTCGCTTTGGGCCTGGTTTTCTATCATTTTTATCGATGATCTGCCCCAGATATTTTATTTTGTCCATAAAAAACTCGCATTTGTTTTTCTTAAGTTTGAATCCGAATTCTTGAATTCTTGCAACTACTGAGTTTACATGTTTTATATGTTCAGTTATATTTTTGCTTCTCATTAGGATGTCGTCTAGATACGCGACGGCAAAATCTAGACCACCCAATATCGAATCCATTACTTGCTGGAAAACGGTGGGCGCGACCTTGACACCAAAAGGTAGTCTGTTAAACTAATACAGACCTCGATGCGTGTTTATATATAAGAGCTTTGAAGTTTCTTTTTCTACCGGTATTTGCAGGTATGCGTAGCTGAGGTCAAATTACGAAAATATTTTGCCTCCGTTTAGCTTGGCAAAAAATTCTTCTGCTGTTGGTAAGGGATAACTGTAATCCTTAAGTACTGCGTTTAACGCCGCTGAGAAATCAACTCAAACACGAATTTCTTTCGACTTATTTTTTACGTATACTGTCGGTGTCGCCCATTCGCTATACTGAATTTTTTCAAGTACACCGGTTTTCTCAACTCTATCTAATTCCATATCTATCAATTCAATAGAGACAAACGGCACATTTCTTTTCTTTTTAAATACCACCTGAGCGTTTTCTTTCAACTGGAATTTTGCCTCCATCTTGGTACATGTTCCTAAACCTGGCGAGAAAACAGTAGAAAATGTTTCCTTTAGTTTACTTATGAGTTTTTCTGCCTCGTTGTTTAAGCTTTCTACCATAGAACAAAAAGAATTAATTGGTAGATCCCATAATTGGAATTCCGTTATCCAATTTGTACCAAGTAAATTTGTGGTATTTTCGATGACAAATATTCTGACTTTCCACGTTTCTTAAATTTAATATGACGTTTGTGACAAATGAACTCTATCTTTTCACCCGTCACTGACCTCGCGGTTTATTCGTATTTTTCTACCTATTTAGATTTTTAATAGACAGATACGACCCAGTGTTTTTATCTTTTTGTTGTTTATCTCGACTCTTACTAATTTTCTCAGCTGACTGGGAAGCCTTTCGCGATTTCCTCTGCGACGTCCCTTGGGGAAAAGTGTTTGACCTATCAGTTGATGACTGTGCCTCTGAGGTCTCGTCATGGGTGAAAGCTGGCATTGATGCCTTCATACCCACCAGGAAGTATTGCTTAAAACCTCATTCCCCTCCGTGGTTCTCTCCAGCCTGCTCAGCCGCCATTGCCCACAGGAACCATTACTTCCATCTATTCCAGAGACAGCCAACTGATCACAATAGGCGCCTGTTCACATCCGCTCGCAGTGAGTGCAAGAGAACTCTAAATGACGCCAAACAGTTGTTTGCGGAGAAAATGCGACAGCACTTAGCTGACCGCAAGTTCGGCTCCAAGGACTATTGGAGGATTTGTAAACGAGTGCTCAACAATAGGAAATCCTCAATACCTCCTTTAATCCATGGATTTGACGTTCTCACGTCATCTGCTGAGAAAGCTGAGTGCTTTGCCCGCAGATTCTCATCCAACTCCACACTCGACTCGTCCGGAGTGCACCCACCCGACTTCCCTATTAGAACTGAGGCCAAACTGCATGACGTGTATATTACCCCGACAATAGTATCCAGAGTAATTTCAAAACTCGACCCCCATAAGGCGTGTGGAGACGATGGAATCCCGGTGATAGTCCTTAAGAGGTGTGCCCCAGAACTTTCCCCTGTCCTCTCTAAACTGTTTAACTACTGCCTTTCTGCTTCCTGCTTTCCTGCATGCTGGAAATTCTCCTCAGTCGTTCCTGTCTTTAAGAATTGTGGTGAACCCTCGGACCCATCCAACTATCGCCCTATCAGTCTCCTACCAATATTCGGGAAAGTGTTCGAGGCTATAATAAATGCTGAAATAGTTCATCATCTCACCGCCCACAAGCTGTTCTCCGACAGGCAATATGGATTCCGATTTGACAGGTCCACAGCCGACCTGCTAACTACTGTAACGGAGTACATGCTACAGGCCCTTGATGAGTCTGACGAGGCTCGCGCGGTTGCTCTGGATATCTCCAAGGCTTTCGACAGGGTTTGGCACCCTGGCCTCCTATGCAAACTACGCGGTTATGGTATTACCGGTCGCCTGCTTGACCTAATCCAATCTTTCTTAAATAACCGCAAAATGAAGGTCGTTCTGAATGGGCGTGCCTCTTCGTCCTACAGCACGAATGCTGGTGTCCCACAAGGCTCTATCCTGGGCCCAACGCTCTTCCTTATTTTCATCAACGACCTCCCAGATGAGATCAGGTCCCAAGTAGGCATCTACGCAGATGACACTACAATATACTCCCGCTCCAGTAAGAAACCTGTCGTGGCGGACAGACATAATCTCGCTGCTGACCTTGAGCGGGATCTACACTCTGTGGTGAACTGGGGCAAGAAGTGGCTTGTCAACTTTAATTCCTCTAAGACCAAGCTGTTGTCTGTCAGCCATTACAGGCAACCTCTTCTGCCTCCCATAAGCATGGACCAGATGATTCTCCCGGAGAGTAATACACTACGCCTCCTCGGACTTACCCTGTCCTCAGACCTCAAATGGAAGCACTATATTGAATCCATAGCAAAATCTACTGCTAAGAAGATTGGGTCACTATGTCGATCCAGGATGTTTTTTCCACCTGAATCCATCCTGCATATATACAAGTCAACCATCCGTCCGTGCATGGAGTACTGCTGCCATTTATGGTCAGGTGCCCCTGCCGTTCTCCTCAGTGTTCTTGACAAGCTCCAAAGGAGAGTCTGTAATGTGATAGGTACTGATCTGGCGACTCGTCTGCAGCCACTTTCCCATCGTCGAAATGTGGCCTCCCTCTGTCTCTTCTATAAATACTTTCATGGCTTCTGCTCGGATGAGCTTAAGTCACTGATGCCTCCTCAACAGGTGTTTACCCGTTCAACCAGACTGGCAACTGGGTCCCACCCATTCACAGTCAGGTTAGCCAAACGCAGACGACAATTCTACTCCTGCAGCTTCCTCTCTCGCACTTCCCGCCTGTGGAACTCACTCCCGTATTCTTGCTTTCCTGACGGCTACGACCTCCAGAAATTTAAAAGCAAAGTTAATACTCACCTACTAACCACTGGCCTCTAGCTCTCTCTCCCCTCCCCTGTATAACCTTCCCTTTCTCTCCGCCCATGTACCTGTCATTGCACCTGCTTTCTCAGTTTTCTATTGTTCCTTTCTAACTAGCTTGTACTCCTCACTCTTTTCTAATTAATCTTTCTACATTTATGTAACCCCCTGCACATCAGTGGCGTTTCTGCCTTGCTCGGGGTGAAATGATTAAAAAAAAAAAAAAAAAAAAATTCCCTCTACAACTTGGTTGGGCTTTACTTTTTTGATGTTTACATCGTTATTTCTTGCTCTGTGGTGCGAGCTTTGTGTCCCATTCTTCCGCAGTTGAAACATTTTTTGTTCATACAATTGCACTCTCTCTCATACAATTGCCAGTGTAATCCACCTCAAGTAAAACACGGTTTCAAGAGTTTTTGATTATTTTTTCCTGGTATTTTCGTTTGATGATCTTCAATTTTAGTATTTTTTATTTTTATTTATTTATTTATTTATCTTATTTTATTTATTTATTTATTTATTTATTGTACTGACTTTCTTCTTTGAACCGTACTTTCCTTATGTGTGAAACGCCAGACTGTTCAATCTTTTTTGCATTTTTTTTGCGCTAACCTGTTTTGTACAACGCTCTGCCAAATCCTGTACTGTAATACTTGGGATGTTTTCTAATTCCAGTACCATTTTTCTCATCTCTGCGTCTTTTTCTGATACGAGGCCCTAAACGAATACCAAGCACTTGAAATTCTTCGCAATGCTTGTTTACATTTGCTGCATATGTTATGCAATCTTGTTCGTCCTTCTTCATTAAATTCAAACATTTCCACTTCTTGTGGAACAGAAATGTTTACTTGCTGAAAAGTTCCGTTAATATATTTACCGCCTCTGTAAACTTTAAATCACAGGTCTTTCTAAGTAAAATATAATTTACCATTTTGCTATGTTCAGACGTACCTAACTTATTTAGAAGAAGTCTCACCTTCTTTTTATCTGACCACGAATAGCAGTCTACGACATACACGTCTGTGTATTTTTGTAATAATCCTCAGAAGTTACTTCTTCGTCTGTATTGTATGTGAAAGTCTCGATCGAGTTCCAAACTGTATTCTCTGGAAAAGAATCTTGAATATTTTTCTCTTCCCTTTTCTTAGTTACATCCAGAATTTTCTTTTGAAATTTTATTTGCATCTGTACCATATTTTGTTGAAATTTTAACTGCTTGTCGAAAATTTCCTCCTAAATTTGCTTCTGGAATCTACTTTGTTGTTCTAGAATTTTTGCTTGCTGTTCCGCCTGGAATTTAAAAAGTTCCTGAAATAAACCTTTAAATTCCTCCATTTTTATGCAAGAAATTTATATCACTCTTATATTGTTGAAGGTAGGGTCAGACGAATTCGTAATTCGTGACCCATTGAGCAACTGTATATTGAGAATACAACAATGTATATTTATTTATTTATCTATTTACATGTGCGAATTTCGTTGCCAAGAATATCTTTTTCAACTACTCCAGGCTTTTTTGAAGTTTTCTGAACAAAAATTTTGTTGCTTTGTGACTTCGAGATCTTGTCAAACTTTGCAATTTTCTTCAGCCAACTGTCGTGTTGGTAATCTTTATTTGCCACATTTCTTTGGCGTAAGAGAAAAAATTTCTCTCCTATTCCGCGTGACCTCACAAAATTTTTGTCGTCGCCGATTTTGTCGTGGCGACTTTTGCCTTGAGATAAAACAAGTTTTCTCTCCTCTTCCGAGTGAATTCATAGATCTTCGTCGCCAATTATGTTGTGGAGTAGTTTTCGCACTGAAGGTTATAATCGGGCTATGTCGGTTGCTAATCGACTTAACGCACCCAAAATGTTAGGAACTTAGTAATCTTCCACTTAAATCTGACTCCTTAGTATTCGGCTAACTGCTGACTAATATCAACTGTCAAGTTGTTCTACTAAACTCTAATAGAACTCTAAAGAACTCCTATGAACTTCTCAAGAACTTCTTCCGTTAACTTCATGTTAACTCTTATTAATATCGGAGGGAGAGTCCATTATCTGAGGAATAGGTGTGTTTCCCCATAACACTTTCTCACCGAGGTCACGTGGCTTACCTCTACCTTTTCTTCAAATATTTTCATGGCAATAGGCCTCTTTCCCTTCCACAGGAATTTAGGGGTGCAACTAGAATGAATTCTAGATCCCACCCTTTTACCGTTGAAATAGTTAAATGTAACTGCTACTTCTACTTCAAGAGTTTTTTTTTTACCGCACTTCCTGCCTGTAGAACTCCCTTCCGTTAACTTACTTGCCTGATAACTGCAATCTCTAAAAAATGAAGGCAAGATATTTGACAAGATTATTAGCTGTTTTCTCACAGGTTATCCCCCACAGTTCTGTGTTATTGTTAATGTTTAAACTAACCTAGAGGACTTATGCGTAAATTCGGCCATTCATTTCTAAAATTATTTAAAATATAAATTCAGTTTTAATTGAAATAACAAAACTTCTCTCTATTTTTTTTTATCGTTTCACCCCAAGCAAGGTGATACCACCACTGATGCGCTAGGGGGCTACGTAAGAGTATTAGACAGGAGGAGAGTAAAGAGAAAGACGAATCAGTTGCAGGGTGTGTCAGAGAAGGGGCAAGAGAAAGATGGGAACACAGGTCTGAAGACAGTTACAAAACTATAGAGAAAGGAAAAGAACAAGATATACAGGGTGATGTAGAAAGAACTGGAGTCAAGTGGATAAGAGATGGGTATTGACATTGCATTTAAATTCCTCACAGTTGCAAAGGCAGAGTGAAAGGAAAAGAACAAGATAGAACAAGATATACAGGGCGATGTAAAAAGAACTGGAGTCAAGTGGATAAGAGATGGGTATTGACATTGCATTTAAATTCCTGACAGTTGCAAAGGCAGAGAGAAAGGAAAAGAACAAGATAGAACAAGATATACAGGGTGATGTAGAAAGAACTGGAGTCAAGTGGATAAGAGATGGGTATTGACATTGCATTTAAATTCCTGACAGTTGTAAAGGCAGAGAGAAAGGAAAAGAACAAGATAGAACAAGATATACAGGGTGATGTAGAAAGAACTGGAGTCAAGTGGATAAGAGATGGGTATTGACATTGCATTTAAATTCCTCACAGTTTTAAAGGCAGAGTGAAAGGAAAAGAACAAGATAGAACAAGATATACAGGGTGATGTAGAAAGAACTGGAGTCAAGTGGATAAGAGATGGGTATTGACATTGCATTTAAATTCCTGACAGTTGCAAAGGCAGAGAGAAAGGAAAAGAACAAGATAGAACAAGATATACAGGGTGATGTAGAAAGAACTGGAGTCAAGTGGATAAGAGATGGGTATTGACATTGCATTTAAATTCCTGGAGGTTGTAGCCGTCAAGAAAGCAAGTATATGGAAGGAAGTTCCACAGTCGAAAGTGCGAGAAAAGAAGCTGATGGAGTATAATTGTCAGTTGTATTTGGTTGATCTAACTGTAAATGGGTGGGACTTTGTTGCCAGGCTGGTTGCACAAGTAAATTATTGTTGTGGGGGCACCAGTGAGTCGTTTGAGCAGATGCCAGGAAATTATTTGTAGAATAAACAGAGGGAAGCCACATCACGCCGGTAAAAAAAAAGTGGCTTGAGTCGAGCCGCCAAGTCGGGATCTATCACGTTACAGATTCTCCTTTGGAGTCTCTCGAGAACACTGAGATGAACAGTGGGGGCGCCTGGCCATATATGACAGTAGTATTCTATGCACGGACGGATGGTTGATTTGTATATGTGCAAGATGAATTCAGGTGGAAAAAAACTACTGACATGACACAGTGACTCAACCTTCCTAGCAGTGGATTTAGCTATTGACTCAATGTAGTGATTCCACTTGAGATCGGAAGTTAGGGTAAGGCCGTGGAGGTGCAGCATATAGATTTCAGGGAGACTCACTTGGTCCATGCTTATGGTGGGGGAAGGGTAGAAGAGAAAGTTACTGGAGAATTTCAAAGATAAAATTCTGCTGATTTACAAATAAATATTAATATTTATTCATCCAGTGTCGTGAATGAACTAAACAAAGTGTGTTAACAGTGCATTAATTTCAAAAGGATGACGGCAAAATATTTGAGAGGATTATTAGCTGTTTCCCTACAGACTATTATGAGAAGAAGGAAATATATACAAATAAATACACACCGGTTTTTATTACAATAAAGAAACTTTAAGAAAACTGAATGCATGGTCATTAGCAAAAGGTGCAACCCCAAATGCCAAATACATGTGGGGGATACCAGAATAAAGCAAGTACAAAAATTTAAATACCTAGGAAGTGTTCTAACAAGAGATGGAAAGTGCGACACAGAGATCAGAAGGCGAATTGGCATGGCAAAGGACGCGTTCCAGAAGCTGAGCAAACTACTAACACACAGGAAAATTTCACTAGAAAAAAAGAAAAGAGTGCTGGATTGCTATGTGATGTCAGTTCTTCAATACGGCAGTGTATGCTGGACAATATCATCGAAAATGAGGACAAAACTGGAAGCAGCGGAAATGTGGTTCTACAGAAGGATGCTGCGGATATCGTGGACTGAGCATGCAAGCAATGATGAGGTTTTGGAAAGAATGGCAACAAAAAGGAAATTGATACTGAGCATCAGGAAGAGACAACTGAAGTTCCTGGGACACGCAATGAGGAAGGAGAGCCTGGAGAACCTGATACTGACTGGCCAGATAGAAGGAAAGAGAGACAGAAGAAGGCAGCGGACAACATATTTGCAGGGCCTGATCAGGTGGATGACGGAACGGGGTTTGCCAGGAATAACAGGAACAAACATTCTAAGAGCCACAAGGGATAGGGAGACGCGGAGAAGCATGATCGCCTACGTCCTGAAGGGACAGGGCACATAGGAGAAGAAGCTCAATAATATTAGAACGTATTAAAAATTGTTTAATTCTTTATGCTTTTTTCTCGCAGTGAACTTTCCACGCTGTGAAATTTCCCCATGGTGAAATGTTCCCCAGGAAAACAATCTACGCCGTGAACTTTCGTGCGATGAACTTTCCTGCAGGGAATTGAGAGGGTGTAAAACTTACCTGCAAACTATAGATACTACACGACCTGGGTATGACGATAAATTATAACCGGTAGCGAGGCCTCATTTCTGAGGCTTTTGAGGAACGTGGAACTACCTTTAAATTGGTATTTTTCTCAGATCCACACTGACTCGGGTGATAGAACCTGTTGCAGTCTCAGCTGTGGGAAAATAGTTAACACTTCAAGTGGTGTGAAAACATTTTTTTTTTATAATCATATCACCCCAAGCAAGGCGGTAACGCCACTGATGTGCAGGGGGCTACATAAGAGTGAGAAGATTAGAAAAGAGAAAACCGGAAACCACATCCTAAACAGGAAACAAGGGATGAGCCTCTTCACCTGTTCAATAGACGTGGGTGGAGTGTGAACCGGGCGATAGTTTAGGCTATCTATTCCAATTGAAAAAAAAAAAAAACAGTGAGAAGATTAGAAAAGAGAAAAACCGGAAACCGCATCCTAAACAGGAAACAAGGGATGAGCCTCTATACCTGTTCAATAGACGTGGGTGGAGTGTGAACCGGGCGATAGTTTAGTCTATCTACTCCAATTTAAAAAAAAAAAACAAAAAAACAGTGAGAAGATTAGAAAAGAGAAAAACCGGAAACCGCATCCTAAACAGGAAACAAGGGATAAGCCTCTTCACCTGTTCAATAGACGTGGGTGGAGTGTGAACCGGGCGATAGTTTAGTCTATCTACTCCAATTATGGCATTATAAATATAAACACTTATAGTAAAAATAACAGCAACATATTTGTGTAACATATTTGTGTAAACGAATTTACCCAAGCTCCTATAAAAATTAAATTTCGGCACTAAATAGTCCATAAAGAGTTGATATGCTGCTAAACAAACTGATAATACACTGTAATCTGAAAGAGAATAGCGTAATGATCGTCTATACAAACAAGTAGAATAACTTCTTTCGAGTTATTTATTAACCGGAGTTTAATCTGGCTCTCAAACCAAATATCTAAAAATGGTGATTTTCTAAGCGTAGAATTAATTGTAATGATTCTAGCTAGACTATCTTGCTAACCACGTCGAGGTGACAAACCAAATATCTAAATATAATATATAAGCGAAAAATTCTCCGTTGTCTGGAAAGCACAAATATGGGTTGATATTTGTGCTTTATGACAACTTAATCACCTGCATCACGATTAATTTAAAAAATAGTCCCCGGAAATTAAAGGCGATCGAATGAGAAATAGCGAATGGTTGCAGAAACAGCGCGCTTACGTTAACTGCCCACCCTCCCACAACCAACAAGCCACCAAAACCTCAAGAATAGTATTTATCTGCTTGCAGCTTAGATCGCGAATCAGCTTCCGGCGTCTGCATGAAATAAATCCAATCAATTAAGCGCAGATAATCCTCTCTCACGAGTAGAATGCATGCAAAGAACGAAAGCGTTAGGCGGACGGTTTAAAATGGTTTCAAGACTGAAAACGAAGAAATCATTAGTGGACGACCGCCACGACTGACTGGCAACCGATGTCATATCCGGCACTTTTTTCGAGAGATAAGGAAGAATTTATTTGTTCAGGTCGTTCTGGTAGCATCATTTGTAATCGACCGTCTCTCTTTGAAACTCAGAGACACCCAGAGGCCACTGATACTTGCTCCAGGATACAGTGGTGGAGATGAGTCTATCAGTTAATTAAAGAAAACTTCCTACAAAACGGGAAGTATGGTTAATATTGGTGTCTTATCTTTGTATATCTCAATATATAACAGTAAATAAGTATATATAAAACACACATTTAATTTATGTGTTATTTTCAATGGATATTTGTATACATGCTCTGTTCTTTGTTTTTTTAATAATTGAACAATATATTTATTTATATAAAAAAAAATCAAGAAATCTTGTTAAGAAAGTATAGGGCCTCCGTTAGGTTTTGAACCTGCATCCTCTAGAAGAAAACGTCGTTAGTTCTGACGTGTCTTAATCAGTTGACTACGCAGGACTTATCGTCGAGCAAAACCTGAAATAATGCTTTTGAACAAACATTATCCCGATTTCTCAACGAATTCATATGTAAACAAATACAATTTATTTTACGAAATCCGTTACGAAATTGATTAACTATTTTAAGATACTCAAATACGAATATCCATTAAAAATAACGCCTAAACAAATAAAAACGAATATGTCGGAGTTAATCCGTTTCATACCGGATTTCGTAAAAAAAATATAATGAACTCTTCCGTCGGATTCGACGTATGAGGATCTGACAGCCTAACTGCTTCGGTTATGGAACCATATTAAACTATCAGAAGACCCACACAAGGGATTTGATTAAAATGGTGAAGGCTTGTGCAGAACCATCCATACTTTTCGGAACTATTGATACATTGCTTCATCTGAGGCATATAAATGCTACAGATGAAGCAGGCTTTCAATTATCCCACAACAGGTTGCCACTACCAGCTGTAGTAGACTGGTTACCAGACAAGGCTATAGAACCTAATCTGTCCTGTTATTTAACCCGTAACTGGAGGGAAGGGTCGGATTAATACCTTTCCAAAGGGTATTAGCGCGTAAGTGAATGCATGGCATTCAACTGGAATTTGAACTCGGTTATATATATATATCCGCAGACCGATCTGTTTCGCTGTATCACAGCTCATCGGTACGGTTAGACTCCAATTGCTTTTTACCCAGGATTGAAACCCGACCGAATTGGCGTCAGTCGTCGATTCTACCTCTGGGCTATGGGCGTTCGGTAGAAGAAGGCAGACTTTTTAGCGTATACATTATCATTATACATGCCCAATAGCCAGAGTACACTAATTCATTACGGAATGAGCGATGCGTACATGCCAGAGTAGCTACTGTTTTTCAAAGTCTACCATTCTTCTAGAGTGCTCAATCAGGGTGTGAGAGCGTAAAGGGAGCAACCTTCCTTTTAAATATGTTTCGTTAAATATTAGAAACAAGATTTTTTTTAATTTCGCAAATTTTTTTTTTTTTTTTTTTGTTTGGTGGGCTAAGAAAAACTTTCCGTATTGTTCATTCTCCCAAGTGCTTTTGACCACTTCTTTAGCCTATTCAAGGGATTTTGTTGTTAATTTCTCTTCATGTTTGACTGCTTGAGATGTGTTTTTTGTGTTGTTTTAAATACTAGTAGACGCATCACGTGTCATTCATCTGATCGAAGTGCGATAAAAAAACATCTTACGACTTATAATTTACAAGAAACCTTAAGAAAAATTCTGATCGAAAACTCTAAATTTCTGTATAAATCAGATTACCGGAAACATCTTGCAGTGAGATAAATGCTCTGTATATAAAATATCTTGCTCCCACTATCAACCTCACCTTATTCAACAGTGAAAATGGTGTTGAAAGTTTTGTTTTTTAAACAGAAAGAGACTCACTTGAATTCCAGCGTTGTTCAACACGTGAAGCTCAGAATAAACGCTCCTAAGATTTTTATAACTAAATTTCATTTTACTAATATTAGGTATTAATTAATTATATTTACATATATATTTCGAATTATTATAGTTACAAGTGATACTTCGTGTGGGAGGATCAATTTATTATTTAATAACAAAATAAAACTGATCCCTCTTATTTTGTCCAGTAGAATCTTGTATCAGTAGCCTACCGTCACAAAAGTTATTCTAAAATCTGATAGACGCTCTCCACAACTTATAGGCAATTATTATTATTATTATTATTATTATTATTATTATTTTCTTTGACTTCTGTTGTATACTCATTTCCTTCCGGGTCCTAACCGGAGACCTAAGGTCAGAAATGGTATCATGACATTTCCAACTGAACAACTTTTTCAAAAAATTCAAAATCAACCTAAAATCCCACACATAGATAAAGCCCTTCGTAATGTGTGAGCTGTACTTGTGAGAACATTGTTTTCTATTTCTTAAAGGCATGGGCTACAAGGTGTCCCTTCAATGGGTCAATCGGAACCTTTTCTAATCAATTCTAGGGCTTCAACTGCAACTATTATAATATCTACTATTGTATACTTAGGTATATTTAAATTATTTCGTATTATATACACATTTACCACAAAGTTTATTTCATGTCGACACTAAAAGACTATGGATGGTATTAATTGATTATATTTTTCTTTGATTTCTGTTGTAAACACATTTCCTTCTGAGTCCCAACCAAAGACATAAGCTCAAAAATGGCTTCATGACATTTTTTACTAAACATTTTTGTCAAGCAACAAAAAATAAGATCACAAACATTTTACATAGCAGAAATTCCTTCAATGCGTTTATCTGAAAATTTCCCAATCAATCCGATGGATTTAATTAAAACTGGAGTTATTGAGGCATTTTTTTTTTTAGATTTCCATTTCAAGCCCCTTGTATTTTTATAGTTTTTTGAAGATCTTTAGTGGTACATTACAATCTGCGGGGTCTGCCCTGTCAATACGAAAGCATATTCTGTTATTGTGGTCATTGATCACGACCTCAAGGTGATTAGCTTTAAGGTTATATCCCTTAAAAATGTTATCTCTGTAACTGGGTCCGGGCTATTATTATTATTATTATTATTATTATTATTATTATTATTATTATTATGTTGTCATTTTTCATCTTAATTCGATTTCTGCTATAGTTGTACTACCTACGAAATCTGCAAGAAGACCTAAGGCAGGTAGTGGTGTATTGTTATGACTCCATTTCATGATTTCTCATATCTCCCTAACATCCCTAGCGTTACATAAACAAAGTTCTCCTTAGTGTGTGGGTTGTACTTAACAAGACAATTTTTGTATATCTCTTAAGCTAGGGTTTCCAGGGATTCTTTCAATATGTTGTTTTGCTCCATTTTTTATCATTCCAATTGCACCTATTATCACTGGCACGATTCTTGTTTTAATTTCCACATTTTTTCTATTCCAATTTCCAGGTTTTTATATTTTGAGTTTTTCGAATTCCTTGGTTGCTATGTTACAATCCGCTGGACAATCAATATCAATTAATATGCAAGGTTTTTCTGGATTTTAACAATAATGTCCGGCCTATTTGCTTCAATTTTTCTGTCTGCATAGATGGTGTAATCCCATAGAATGGTGACATCTTCTATTTCTGTAACCGGTGCCGGGTGATGTTCATACCAGTGTTTGTTTACATATTTTCCATAGTGTTTTCACATTGTCCAATGTAAATGTTGCCCCATATATCGTGACGATTTTTAAATTCATTTGGGGTAAGTACAGAACATCCTGAGGTTAGATGGTCTATTGTTTCTTGGTATTTATCACAGAACCTGCATTTTGGATCCACATTATTATGTATGATATTTGCCTGAAAGTTCCTAGTGAAAAGACTTTAGTCTTGCGCTGCAAGAATAAAGCCTTCAGTATCGGACTTTAATCCAGATGCATGTCACCATCGATGAGTATTAAGTTTATCAACAGTGGATTTATTGGCACTTTTTGGATATTGGCCATGCAGAGGTTTGTCTTGCCAGCGTTGTTTCATCTGTTCAAGAGCTTTATCCTTGGCTTTCATTTTCATATTTTTTGCCGCAGTAGTTGGTTTTTGGCTTCTGTTCTGCTTTTCTACAAAATCTACTAAATGTAAATCTTGTTTGAATTTACTGCCTTCTTTTATTATTGAATATTTTTTTCTGTTTTCATGTTGTTTGCCTAATTGTATCATCCAGTCCTTTGTTGTTTCTATGTATGCTAGTAAGCCAATAGTTGTTGTCTTGTATGACAATTCTAGCTGAATAAGACCTCTTCCACCTTCTTTACGGGCTATGTATAGACGGTCTACATCAGCCTTTGGACGATGCATCTTATGCTTAAAAGGAAGCTTTCTTGTTTTAGAATCCAATCGCCTGATGTTGTTTAGAGTCCCGTTCAAGATGTTGAAACTATATTGAACCACTAGGATGGCAAGGCTATTAATGGCAATAATTCTGTTCTGAGAATTCAATTCTGTTTTTAATATCAGTCGTAGCCTTCTATAGTACTCTTTACGCA
The DNA here is from genome assembly GCA_037127315.1 of Ascarosepion bandense. Lineage (NCBI taxonomy): Eukaryota > Metazoa > Mollusca > Cephalopoda > Sepiida > Sepiidae > Ascarosepion > Ascarosepion bandense. Next base: position 5,071,268 of record JBBBDQ010001831.1, on the reverse strand, counting down.
CTATTTCTTTCATTTTTAATGGTGAATTTTTTCACTCTCATCATTATTATTATTATTATTATTATTATTATTTATGTCATTTTTCATCATATGTTGATTTCTGCTATGGTCGCACTACCTACCAAGTCTGCAGGAAGACCTAAGGCAGGTCGTAGTGTGTTGTTATGGCTCCATTTCATGTTTTTTCTATCTCCCCTATCATCCCTAGCGTTACATAGACAAAGTTCCCCTTAGTTTGTGGGCTGTACTTAACAAGACAATTTTTTGTATATCTCTTAAGCTGGGGTTTCCAGGGATTATTTCAATATGTTGTTTTGTTCCTTTTTTTATCATTCCAAGTCCATCTACTATCACTGGCACGATTCTTGTTTTCAATTTCCACATTTTTTCTATTTCAATTTCTAGGTTTTTATATTTTGACTGTTTTTCGAATTTCTTGGTTGCTATGTTACAATCTGCTGGACAAGCCATATCAATTAACAGACAATTTTTTTTTAAATTGGACAATGTGCAAACACTATAGAAAATATTGGACAATGTGCAAACACTATGGAAATATGTAAACAAACACTGGTATGAACATCACCCAGCACCGGTTACAGAAATAGAAAATGTCACCATTCTATGGGATTACACCATCTACACAGACAGAAAAATTGAAGCAAATAGGCCAGACATTATTGCTAAAAACCAGAAAGAAAAGACTTGTCTATTATTATTATGTCATTTTTCATCATATTTCGATTTCTGCATTGGTCTCACTACCAACCAAGTCTGCGGGGAGACCTAAGGCAGGTAGTGGCGTGTTGTTATGACTCCATTTCATGTTTTTCTATCTTCCCTATCATCTCCAGCATTACATAGATAACGTTATTATTATTATTATTATTATTATGTCATTTTTCATCATATTTCGATTTCTGCTTTTGTCTCACTACCAACCAAGTCTGCGGGGAGACCTAAGGCAGGTAGTGGCGTGTTGTTATGGCTCCATTTCATGTTTTTCTATCTTCCCTATCAACTCCAGCATTACATAGATAAAGTTTTCCTTAGTGTGTGGGCTGTACTTAATAAGACAATTTTTTGTATGTCTCTTAAGCTGGGGTTTCCAGGGATTCTTTCAATGTGTTGTTTTGTTCCATTTTTTATCATTCCAAGTGCACCTACTATCACTGGCACAACTCTTGTTTTCAATTTCCACATTTTTCCTATTTCAATTTCCAGGTCTTTATATTTTGACAGTTTTTCAAATTCCTTGATTGCTATGTTACAATCCGCTGGACAAGCCATATCAATTAATAGACAAGTTTTCTCCTTCTGGTTTTTAACAATAATGTCTGGCCTGTTTGCTTCAATTTTTCTGTCTGTGTAGATGGTGTAATCCCATAGAATGGTTACATCTTCTATTTCTGTAACCGGTGCTGGGTGATGTTCATACCAGTGTTTGCCTACAGCTTTTCCATAATGCTTGCATATTGTCCAATGTAAATATTGTCCAACTCTATCGTGGCGATTTTTATATTCATTTGGGGCAAGCACAGAACAGCCTGAGATTAGGTGGTCTTATTATTATTATTATTATTATTATTATTATTATTATTATTTTCCTACATTAGGGTTTATTTTTATTTTTACAGAGCTTTACTCCAAAGATTATGTAGCAAATACAAAACCAGTGAATAGACTTACAGTTAAGTCTTCAAAGCAGAGCCTGTCTCGAGTCTGACTCAAAAACTTCTTTCGTGTCCATATTTGAAAAATATTTATGAATGAAATACATTTACATATATTAGACTTAGTTATATGTAAAGTATTTTCGTTCTTTATACACAATTACGACAAAGCTTATTTCATGTCGATTCTTAAAGACTATCGATAATATTCAGTCAGTTAAGCGAATGCAATGAATTCGACTGGAATTCAAACTCGGCTTCCCGATTTCTCGTTCTGAGCCGATATCCACTGCGCCATAACGCAAATCCTCGATGATATTACTTGATTATAATTTTTCTTTGATTTCTGTTGTATACACATTTTGAGTATAATTTCTTTAAAGAATAGGCTACCAGGAATCTCTTCAATAATTCTATCGGAACCTTTTTCCGATCAGTCCGAGGGCTCCAACTACAACTCGTATTAATGATATCACGTGTCACATTTTTGAAATTTTCACTTTTATTTTGATAGTTTTTTTTGACGGTCTTCAAAAATACTTCACACTCTTCAGGGACTGTTATGTCAAGAAGAAATCACATTCTGCTTTTTTTGTTCTTTGATTACGATATCTAGGCGATTACCTTTTATCATTCTATGTGTACAGCGAAATCCCATAAAATTGTTACAGTTCCTATGTCTATAACAGGGCCGGGGTGGTATACATACCAGTTTTTTGTAGTTTCCTTCACGTAAAATTTGAAAATTTTCCAGTGCAGATATTGGCCTATTCTGTCATATTCCGTTTAGTATACAACGTGCCGCCTGATACAAGATTGTATACTCTTATATTATCGATTTATGTAGATATAAAGTGAGGTACCAGTTCTATATTATAATTAATATATAAACTGATTCCCCATTTTGTGGTCATGCTAGTTTCTATCCATTTTTATTCTAGATTTATGGGCTTGAGCAGATGAATGACAGAGTAGGGTTTGGGAAGAGTAACAAGAGAAAGGATGTCAAGAGCTACAAGGGAGAGAGGGATATGGAAGATCATGATCACTTAGGTCCTAAAGGGACACGGCACATAGATGAAGAAAAAATAAATAAATAAAGACATGCCTGTGTAGCTAATCAGTATTGAGAAAAGGTGGATTCATACCTAATCAGAATTTGATAAACAAATAAAAAATTATAATTTGGATATAAAGTGGGGGATCAATTCTCTATGATAATCGATATATAAAATGATCCCTCATTTTGTGGCCATGATAGTTTCTATATTATATATATAGTTTCTATATTCTAAATTTATGGGCTTGAGAAAACAGATGGCAGAGCAGGTTTTGGGACGGGTAACAAGAGAAAGGGTGTTAAGAGCTACAAAGAATAGGAAAATGTGGAAGGCCATGATCGTCTACTCCTTGAAGAGACACGGTACATAAAAGAAGATACATATTTAGGGTGTCCCAGATATGCACTCAGTTTTTGACTTCCTTGTCAAATTAAATATTTATAAAAATGCATTGAATACTGTTGCCATATATTGTCGGATGCTTCTCGCAAAATCCAATGGAGAATTTCTCCAATGGAGAATTTACAATAAAATCGATCCTAACTTTGCAGCCCACCTTCAGTTACTTTCTCACCGGCGTGATGTAGATTCCCTCTGTCTTTTCTACAAGTATTTTCATGGAAATTACTTTGACGAGCTTCTTTTTTTTTCCTGGTACTCCGTCCACGTTTATTTACTCGTGCTATTAGATTGGTATCAAGGTCCCACCCTTTTAGCGTATAAATACTTAAATATAACCATCTCTTCTACTCTAACAGTTTTTTTTTTCTCGCACTTCCCGTTTTTGGAACTCGTTCCTATTTGCTTGCTTCCCTGATAGCTACAAACGCCAAAAGTTTAAATGGAACGTCAGTTGCTATCTTTTATCTATTTAATTACTACCCATCTTTTATCTTTTCTTCGACATCCACCGTACCTTTGATTTCTCTCACTGTAATCTCCACCCTGCACGTTCGTGCCTTGCTTAGGGTGAAATAATTATTAAAAGTTAATTTAATTTAATATTTATTTTAAACGATTAATCTTCTTCGTAAGAAAATAAAGATTATTATTATTTGATAATTGTAAGTAGTTATCTTGATTTTAAGTCAATAAACACTGCATATATTGTCACCTTGGAAAAGGTATTAATCCGTCTTTTCCCTCCAGTTATGGGTTAAATAACAGGACAAATTGTGTTCTATAGCCTTGGATGGCAACCAGTCTACTGCAGAAATTAATAGCAACCTACTGTAGGATAATCTTCTGCCCAGTCAGTCATGTCTCTTTCAAGACATGATCGCTTAAGCGTGTATCACGTATGGCACTTAACTGACTGAAAGAGTCAGAGTGACCCTTCCCAAAATGTATGCATTCGATATGCGGTCATTTACTTATATAATGACGTGATGCTTTTACATGTATTGGGAAAATAGCAAATAATTTCGGTCGAGAACAAAGATTGTGGATTCTAAATCTGTATTGAGAGATTAAAAATGATAAGCAGTGTTAAGAAGTGGAGAGTTTGACACTGTTTCGCCAACACGGCTGTTCAGAAATATTGAAGTATGGAAAAAAAAAACGGTTTCAGTGGGTAATGCACCGAAATCTGGATGTTCTCCGACGTCTATGAATGAAGAAAATGAGATGTGAGTCGATCTGGCATTTGGGAACCTTCCCTGAAAAAGTTGACACAACATGAATCTCAAGAGGTATCCAAATCGAGAAAGCCTCTGCGACGCCTACTGGAAAAATTAAAATTGAAACCAAAAGGAAGACATTTCGATCACTTATGAGATTAAACAATGTTAAATGTAAATGTAGGAAATTAATAATTTTTGTCTTCTGTGAAAATTCGAATTAAATCAACTTTACAGTGTTAGCTGCTTGTGGTAAGTCAACTGGGATTCAGTCCATTTTTCAGTTCGTTTTTGTGAAATTTTCTGAAATTATTTTATTTATTTATTTCGTCTTTTGCCGTCTTTGTTTTCTTTTTTTTTTTTTTCGTCACTTAATTTGTGTAAATAATTTTGCTATTCAAGGGTATTTTCGACTAATGATAAATAGCATCACGGTTCAATTATTTCCATTAGTTTTGTCTTGTAGAAGATTTAAATTTCTGTCTTCGAGAGATTGAATTCTTAACGGCTTGGCAAGAACGCAAGCACATAACTCGACTATATTCTGTAAAAAACGGTTTAATTTCTATTTTTGTCTTCAGAAATTGAATTAAATCAACTTTACAGTGTTAGCTGCTTGTGTGCGTCAACTGGGATTCAGTCCATTTTTCAGTCTGTTTTTGTGAAATTTCTTGAAATTATTTTATTTATTTATTTCGTCTTTTGGCCGTCTTTGTTTTCTTTTTTTTTTTTTTTCGTCACTTAATTTGTGTAAATAATTTTGCTATTCAAGGGGTATTTTCGACTAATGATAAATAGCATCACGGTTCAATTATTTCCATTAGTTTTGTCTTGTAGAAGATTTAAATTTCTGTCTTCGAGAGATTGAATTCTTAACGGCTTGGCAAGCGAACGCAAGCAACATAACTCGACTATATTCTGTAAAAACGGTTTAATTTCTATTTTTGTCTTCAGAAATTGAATTAAATCAACTTTACAGTGTTAGCTGCTTGTGGTAAGTCAACTGGGATTCAGTCCATTTTTCAGAGTCTGTTTTTAGAAATTTCTTGAAATTATTTTATTTATTTATTTCTGTCTTTTGGCCGTCTTTGTTTTCTTTTTTTTTTTTTTTTTTTCGTCACTTAATTTGTGTAAATAATTTTGCTATTCAAGGGTATTTTCGACTAATGATAAATAGCATCACGGTTCAATTATTTCCATTAGTTTTGTCTTGTAGAAGATTTAAATTTCTGTCTTCGAGAGATTGAATTTTAACGGCTTGGTGAAGAACGCAAGCAACATAACTCGACTATATTCTGTAAAAAACGGTTTAATTTCTATTTTGTTTCAGAAATTGAATTAAACTTCAACTTTACAGTGTTAGCTGCTTGTGGTAAGTCAACGGGGACTGTCCATTTTCAGTCTGTTTTTGTGAAATTTCTTGAAATTATTTTATTTATTTATTTATTTTCTGCTTTGGCCGTCTTTGTTTTCTTTTTTTTTTTTCGTCACTTAATTTGTGTAAATAATTTTGCTATTCAAGGGTATTTTCGACTAATGATAAATAGCATCACGGTTCAATTATTTCCATTAGTTTTGTCTTGTAGAAGATTTAAATTTCTGTCTTCGAGAGATTGAATTCTTAACGGCTTGGCAAGCGAACGCAAGCAACATAACTCGACTATATTCTGTAAAAAACGGTTTAATTTCTATTTTTGTCTTCAGAAATTGAATTAAATCAACTTTACAGTGTTAGCTGCTTGTGGTAAGTCAACTGGGATTCAGTCCATTTTTCAGTCTGTTTTTGTGAAATTTCTGAAATTATTTTATTTATTTATTTCGTCTTTTGGCCGTCTTTGTTTTCTTTTTTTTCGTCACTTAATTTGTGTAAATAATTGTATATTCAGTGGTATTTTCGACTAATGATAAATAGCATCACGGTTCAATTATTTCCATTAGTTTTGTCTTGTAGAAGATTTAAATTTCTGTCTGAGAGATTGAATTCTTAACGGCTTGGCAAGCGAACGCAAGCAACATAACTCGACTATATTCTGTAAAAAACGGTTTAATTTCTATTTTTGTCTTCAGAAATTGAATTAAATCAACTTTACAGTGTTAGCTGCTTGTGGTAAGTCAACTGGGATTCAGTCCATTTTTCAGTCTGTTTTGTGAAATTTCTTGAAATTATTTTATTTATTTATTTCGTCTTTTGGCCGTCTTTGTTTTCTTTTTTTTTTTTTTTTTTTTTCGTCACTTAATTTGTGTAAATAATTTTGCTATTCAAGGGTATTGACTCAATGATAAATAGCATCACGGTTCAATTATTTCCATTAGTTTTGTCTTGTAGAAGATTTAAATTTCTGTCTTCGAGAGATTGAATTCTTAACGGGCTTGGCAAGCGAACGCAAGCAACATAACTCGACTATATTCTGTAAAAAACGGTTTAATTTCTATTTTTGTCTTCAGAAATTGAATTAAATCAACTTTACAGTGTTAGCTGCTTGTGGTAAGTCAACTGGGATTCAGTCCATTTTTCAGTCTGTTTTTGTGAAATTTCTGAAATTATTTTATTTATTTATTTCGTCTTTTGGCCGTCTTTGTTTTCTTTTTTTTTTTTTTTTTTTCGTCACTTAATTTGTGTAAATAATTTTGCTATTCAAGGGTATTTTCGACTAATGATAAATAGCATCACGGTTCAATTATTTCCATTAGTTTAGTTCTAGAAGATTTAAATTTCTGTCTTCGAGAGATTGAATTCTTAACGGCTTGGCAAGCGAACGCAAGCAACATAACTCGACTATATTCTGTAAAAAACGGTTTAATTTCTATTTTTGTCTTCAGAAATTGAATTAAATCAACTTTACAGTGTTAGCTGCTTGTGGTAAGTCAACTGGGATTCAGTCCATTTTTCAGTCTGTTTTTGTGAAATTTCTTGAAATTATTTTATTTATTTATTTCGTCTTTTGGCCGTCTTTGTTTTCTTTTTTTTTTTTTTTCGTCACTTAATTTGTGTAAATAATTTTGCTATTCAAGGGTATTTTCGACTAATGATAAATAGCATCACGGTTCAATTATTTCCATTAGTTTTGTCTTGTAGAAGATTTAAATTTCTGTCTTCGAGAGATTGAATTCTTAACGGCTTGGCAAGCGAACGCAAGCAACATAACTCGACTATATTCTGTAAAAAACGGTTTAATTTCTATTTTTGTCTTCAGAAATTGAATTAAATCAACTTTACAGTGTTAGCTGCTTGTGGTAAGTCAACTGGGATTCAGTCCATTTTTCAGTCTGTTTTTGTGAAATTTCTTGAAATTATTTTATTTATTTATTTCGTCTTTTGGCCGTCTTTGTTTTCTTTTTTTTTTTTTTTTTTTCGTCACTTAATTTGTGTAAATAATTTTGCTATTCAAGGGTATTTTCGACTAATGATAAATAGCATCACGGTTCAATTATTTCCATTAGTTTTGTCTGTAGAAGATTTAAATTTCTGTCTTCGAGAGATTGAATTCTTAACGGCTTGCGTTACGAACGCAAGCAACATAACTCGACTCATATTCTGTAAAAAACGGTTTAATTGGCTTTTGTCTTCAGAAATTGAATTAAATCAACTTTACAGTGTTAGCTGCTTGTGGTAAGTCAACTGGGATTCAGTCCATTTTCAGTCTGTTTTTGTGAAAATTTTCTGAAATTATTTTATTTATTTATTTATTTCACCTTTTGGCCGTCTTTGTTTTCTTTTTTTTTTTTTTTCGTCACTTAATTTGTGTAAATAATTTTGCTATTCAAGGGTATTTTCGACTAATGATAAATAGCATCACGGTTCAATTATTTCCATTAGTTTTGTCTTGTAGAAGATTTAAATTTCTCTGTCTTCGAGAGATTGAATTTTTAACGGCTTGGCAAGCGAACGCAAGCAACATAACTCGACTATATTCTGTAAAAAACGGTTTAATTTCTATTTTTGTCTTCAGAAATTGAATTAAATCAACTTTACAGTGTTAGCTGCTTGTGGTAAGTCAACTGGGATTCAGTCCATTTTTCAGTCTGTTTTTGTGAAATTTCTTGAAATTATTTTATTTATTTATTTCGTCTTTTGGCCGTCTTTGTTTTCTTTTTTTTTTTTTTTTCGTCACTTAATTTGTGTAAATAATTTGCTATTCATGTATATTGACTAATGATAAATAGCATCACGGTTCAATTATTTCCATTAGTTTTGTCTTGTAGAAGATTTAAATTTCTGTCTTCGAGAGATTGAATTCTTAACGGCTTGGCAAGCGAACGCAAGCAACATAACTGACCATATTCTGTAAAAAACGGTTTAATTTCTATTTTTGTCTTCAGAAATTGAATTAAATCAACTTTACAGTGTTAGCTGCTTGTGGTAAGTCAACTGGGATTCAGTCCATTTTTCAGTCTGTTTTTGTGAAATTTCTTGAAATTATTTTATTTATTTATTTCGTCTTTTGGCCGTCTTTGTTTTCTTTTTTTTTTTTTTTTTCGTCACTTAATTTGTGTAAATAATTTTGCTATTCAAGGGTATTTTCGACTAATGATAAATAGCATCACGGTTCAATTATTTCCATTAGTTTTGTCTTGTAGAAGATTTAAATTTCTGTCTTCGAGAGATTGAATTCTTAACGGCTTGGCAAGCGAACGCAAGCAACATAACTCGACTATATTCTGTAAAAAAACGGTTTAATTTCTATTTTTTGTCTTCAGAAATTGAATTAAATCAACTTTACAGTGTTAGCTGCTTGTGGTAAGTCAACTGGGATTCAGTCCATTTTTCAGTCTGTTTTTGGTGAAATTTTGAAATTATTTTATTTGGCTTTATTTATTTCGTCTTTTGGCCGTCTTTGTTTTCTTTTTTTTTTTTCGTCACTTAATTTGTGTAAATAATTTTGCTATTCAAGGGTATTTTCGACTAATGATAAATAGCATCACGGTTCAATTATTTCCATTAGTTTGTCTTGTAGAAGATTTCGAATTTCTGTCTTCGAGAGATTGAATTCTTAACGGCTTGGCAAGCGAACGCAAGCAACATAACTCGACTATATTCTGTAAAAAACGGTTTAATTTCTATTTTTGTCTTCAGAAATTGAATTAAATCAACTTTACAGTGTTAGCTGCTTGTGGTAAGTCAACTGGGATTCAGTCCATTTTTCAGTCTGTTTTTGTGAAATTTCTTGAAATTATTTTATTTTTATTTATTTCGTCTTTTGGCCGTCTTTGTTTTCTTTTTTTTTTTTTTCGTCACTTAATTTGTGTAAATAATTTTGCTATTCAAGGGTATTACTTTCGACTAATGATAAATAGCATCACGGTTCAATTATTTCCATTAGTTTTGTCTTGTAGAAGATTTAAATTTCTGTCTTCGAGAGATTGAATTCTTAACGGCTTGGCAAGCGAACGCAAGCAACATAACTCGACTATATTCTGTAAAAAACGGTTTAATTTCTATTTTTGTCTTCAGAAATTGAATTAAATCAACTTTACAGTGTTAGCTGCTTGTGGTAAGTCAACTGGGATTCAGTCCATTTTTCAGTCTGTTTTTGTGAAATTTCTGAAATTATTTTATTTATTTATTTCGTCTTTTGGCCGTCTTTGTTTTCTTTTTTTTTTTTTCGTCACTTAATTTGTGTAAATAATTTTGCTATTCAAGGGTATTTTCGACTAATGATAAATAGCATCACGGTTCAATTATTTCCATTAGTTTTGTCTTGTAGAAGATTTAAATTTCTGTCTTCGAGATTGAATCTTAACGGCTTGGCAAGCGAACGCAAGCAACATAACTCGACTATATTCTGTAAAAAACGGTTTAATTTCTATTTTTGTCTTCAGAAATTGAATTAAATCAACTTTACAGTGTTAGCTGCTTGTGGTAAGTCAACTTGGGATTCAGTCCATTTTTCAGTTTGTTTTTGTGAAATTTCTTGAAATTATTTTATTTATTTATTTCGTCTTTGCCGTCTTTGTTTTCTTTTTTTTTTTTTTTTCGTCACTTAATTTGTGTAAATAATTTTGCTATTCAAGGGTATTTTCGACTAATGATAAATAGCATCACGGTTCAATTGCTTCCATTAGTTTTGTCTTGTAGAAGATTTAAATTTCTGTCTTCGAGATTGAATTCTTAACGGCTTGGCAAGCGAACGCAAGCAACATAACTCGACTATATTCTGTAAAAAACGGTTTAATTTCTATTTTTGTCTTCAGAAATTGAATTAAATCAACTTTACAGTGTTAGCTGCTTGTGGTAAGTCAACTGGGATTCAGTCCATTTTTCAGTCTGTTTTTGTGAAATTTCTTGAAATTATTTTATTTATTTATTTCGTCTTTTGGCCGTCTTTGTTTTCTTTTTTTTTTTTTTTTTTCGTCACTTAATTTGTGTAAATAATTTTGCTATTCAAGGGTATTTTCGACTAATGATAAATAGCATCACGGTTCAATTATTTCCATTAGTTTTGTCTTGTAGAAGATTTAAATTTCTGTCTTCGAGAGATTGAATTCTTAACGGCTTGGCAAGCGAACGCAAGCAACATAACTCGACTATATTCTGTAAAAAACGGTTTAATTTCTATTTTGTCTTCAGAAAATTGAATTAAATCAACTTTACAGTGTTAGCTGCTTGTGGTAAGTCAACTGGGATTCAGTCCATTTTTCAGTCTGTTTTTGTGAAATTTCTTGAAATTATTTTATTTATTTATTTCGTCTTTGGCCGTCTTTGTTTTCTTTTTTTTTTTTTTTTTCGTCACTTAATTTGTGTAAATAATTTGCTATTCAAGGGTATTTTCGACTAATGATAAATAGCATCACGGTTCAATTATTTCCATTAGTTTTGTCTGTAGTAGCATTTAAATTTCTGTCTTCGAGAGATTGAATTCTTAACGGCTTGGTGCAAGCGAACGCAAGCAACATAACTCGACTATATTCTGTAAAAAACGGTTTAATTTCTATTTTTGTCTTCAGAAATTGAATTAAATCAACTTTACAGTGTTAGCTGCTTGTGGTAAGTCAACTGGGATTCAGTCCATTTTTCAGTCTGTTTTTGTGAAATTTCTTGAAATTATTTTATTTATTTATTTCGTCTTTTGGCCGTCTTTGTTTCTTTTTTTTTTTTTTTTTTTTTTTTTCGTCACTTAATTTAGGCAAATAATTTTTGCTATTCAAGGGTATTTTCGACTAATGATAAAATAGCATCACGGTTCAATTATTTCCATTAGTTTTGTCTTGTAGAAGATTTAAATTTCTGTCTTCGAGAGATTGAATTCTTAACGGCTTGGCAAGCGAACGCAAGCAACATAACTCGACTATATTCTGTAAAAAACGGTTTAATTTCTATTTTTGTCTTCAGAAATTGAATTAAATCAATCCTTACAGTGTTAGCGTTTGTGGTAAGTCAACTGGGGATTCAGTCCATTTTTCAGTCTGTTTGTGAAATTTCTTGAAATTATTTTATTTATTTATTTCGTCTTTTGGCCGTCTTTGTTTTCTTTTTTTTTTTTTTTTTTCGTCACTTAATTTGTGTAAATAATTTTGCTATTCAAGGGTATTTTCGACTTTTACTAAGTTAAAACTTTGTAAGCCTCAGTCACTTTTTCCTTGTTTTTTTTTTTTTTTTTTTTTTAATTGGAGTAGATAGCTTCTACTATCGCCCGGTCTCACACTCCACCCCCTTCTTTTGAATGAGTTTAGAGGTGATCACCTTGTTTCTTGTTTAGGAAGGGGTTTCCGGTTCATCCCCTTTCTCTGGTCTTGGTGTTAGTTCAGCTGGAAGCTCTTTGCAGTTACGGAGTATGGTGGCAACGTCTTTACATTCTGAGGGTACCGGGTTGGCAGTTTCCTGGTTGCTGCTTCCGACTGGTAGTTAGGAGCCCGAACTCTTGCGTAGCGTCTTGAGAGGCTGCTCTGATCAACAGTTGAATAATACCGGGGTTCTTGTAGTGCCATATCGCGCATGGACGGGCGTCCCTGCATGAACGTTCGGTGGGCAACCCCGAGGCCACATTATGTTGTAGGCCGCGCCAGTCTCCATCCTTCACAAGTTGCAAATGATTGACCGACTGATTCTATTCTAAGACCACTCCTTCACTGAATTACTATGGAAAAAAGCAAACATAATAACAAAACTAAACCAGCTCATTTGAAAACGCCCAAACCTGTCTGCATCTCTTTCACTAACATTCGCGGCATCCGCACCAACTTCCCCAGCGTAGATTCTTTCCTCCATAATAACTCACCTGATATATTAGCCCTATGTGAAACTAATCTTAACCCTTCTATCCCCTCATCTGAGTTCTGCGTTCCTGGCTACCTTCCCCTCTTCAGGAAGGACTCCAATGTTCATATGCATGGGCTTGGTGTCTATGTCAGCGAACACCTTCCTTTAGCTAGGGTGTCATCTTTTGAATCCCTAGATCATTCTTTCATGTGCTTCCGCCTCTCACTTCTCAGCTCGATTAGCTATCTCTTCTTTCTGTACCGCTCTCCTTCCTCCCCTGACTGTTCGTTACTTGACATCATTTCTGACAATATTGACAAAGCCATTTCTACCCATCCCTCTGCCCATGTATTCGTGTTTGGTGACTTTAACGCCCACCACACCAAGTGGCTGAAGAACGCTGTCACTGACCCTGCTGGTGTCCACACCATGAACTTTTCAATCACCCAATCCCTTACGCAAGTAGTGGACTTCCCCACGCGTTTCTCCGACAACCCTAACGGAAGCAACTCACTTCTAGACCTCTGCTTCACTTCCATCCCAGACTCTTGCACTACCAGACAACTCTGCCCTCTTGGAAACTCTGACCACACTGTAGTGTCCGTCAATATTTCACTCCACTCCCGCCCGACCCATGAAACACAGACAAGTAGAATATCATACTGCTATCAAAGAGCAGACTGGGATTCGTTCCGAGACTTCCTCTGTGACATCCCTTGGAACAACGTCTTTAGTCTTCCCATCGAAGAATGTGCATCCGAGGTCTCCTCCTGGGTTAAGGCTGGCATTGATGCCTTCATCCCTGCTAGGAAATTCCAGCTTAAATCTCATTCGTCTCCATGGTTCTCACCTGCTTGTTCGGCTGCCATTGCCCACCGGAATCATTTCTTCCGACTTTATCGTAACTATGCGTCGGAAGAAAACAGGCGCCTTTTCACTTCAGCTCGTAATAAGTGTAAAAGGGTACTTAACGAAGCTAAGATGTTGTTTGCTGCCAGAATGAAGCAACGCATAGCATGCTCTAAATTCGGCTCTAAAGACTACTGGCGACTCTGTAAAAGAGTACTTAACAAGAGCAAGTCCACAATACCCCCGCTAATCAATAAATTTGAGGTCCTCACCTCCCCAGCAGATAAGGCTGAATGTTTTGCCCGCAGATTCTCGAACAATTCGAGTCTGGACTCGTCTGGAGTCTTTACACCCGATTTCTCACCTAGAACCGAGGCACAACTGAATGATGTCCACATTACACCTTCGCTTGTCTCTAAGATAATCTTAAAACTTGACCCTCACAAAGCGAGCGGTGGTGACGGAATCCCAACCATAGTCTTAAAGAAATGTGCCCCTGAACTCTCCTCTATCCTTTCTAAGCTCTACAACCTCTGCCTATCTGCTTCCTGCTTTCCTGCCTGTTGGAAATCTTCCTCTATAGTTCCCATATTTAAAAACACTGGAGAACCCTCTGACCCTGCAAATTACCGCCCTATCAGCCTTCTTCCGATCTTTGGCAAAGTGTTCGAAGCCATTATCAACGCCGAGGTGGTTCAGCATCTCACAGCACACAGGCTCCTCTCGGACAAGCAATATGGTTTCCGCTTCACCAGGTCTACTGCTGATATGCTAACGACCATCACCGAGTACATATACCAGGCACTCGACAGGAATGGCGAAGCTCGAACCGTTGCATTGGATATATCTAAGGCGTTCGACAGAGTTTGGCATGCTGGCCTTCTATGTAAACTGCGGAGCTATGGTATAACTGGACATTTGTTTGAACTAATCCAGTCATTCCTCTCTAACCGCACAATGAAAGTGGTATTAAACGGACATGCCTCTCAGAACTACCATACAAACGCAGGTGTCCCCCAAGGCTCCATCTTAGGTCCTACACTCTTCCTGATATATATTAATGATCTCCCTGATTCCATAAGAACCCAAATAGGTTTGTACGCCGATGACACCACAGTTTACTCTCGCCTCCAACAAAAATCTGGTGTAGGCGTCAAAGCTAAACTTGCAGCCGAGATTGAAAAAGACCTCCAATCCATATTGGACTGGGGTAAGAAATGGCTAGTAAATTTTAATGCTTCTAAAACGAAGCTACTGTCAATTAACCATCATCGACAATCTCACCTACCTCCCATTAGCATGGACCAGGCTTGCCTCCCAGAGAGTAAAACACTACGCCTCCTTGGTCTCACACTTTCAGCGGACCTCAAATGGAATGACTATATCGAATCCATTGCTAAATCCGCTGCTATGAAAGTCGGTTCTCTGTGTAGGGCCCGGAAGTTTTTTCCGTCTAAATCTATCCTGCACATTTACAAATCTACCATCCGCCCGTGCATTGAATACTGCTGCCATATCTGGTCGGGTGCCCCTGCTGTTCTCCTCGGGCTTCTCGATAAGGTTCAGAGGAGGGTCTGTAATGTGATAGATACCGACTTGGCAGACCGCCTGCAGTCTCTCTCCCACCGGCGAGACGTGGCTTCGCTGTGTCTCTTCTATAAATACTTTCACGGCTTCTGCTCCGATGAACTTAGATCACTGGTGCCCCCTAAATACGAATTTGCACGAGATACTAGATTAGCAACTAGATCCCACCCTTTTACAGTGAAATCGATAAAATGCAGCCGTAACTTCTACTCCAACAGTTTCTTTCCTCGCACTTCCCAACTGTGGAATTCTCTTCCAAACGATTGCTTCCCCGACGGCTACAATCTCCAGGAGTTTAAATGTAAGGTCAATAGACACCTCCTAACACACTAACCTGCTCCCATTCTATCAAACACTCT
Organism: Ascarosepion bandense; assembly: GCA_037127315.1. NCBI lineage: Eukaryota > Metazoa > Mollusca > Cephalopoda > Sepiida > Sepiidae > Ascarosepion > Ascarosepion bandense. Next base: position 5,055,923 of record JBBBDQ010001831.1, on the reverse strand, counting down.
TCCCATCTGCCCGACACTTATCCTTGCTATCCTTACTCATCTATCACCTTTCTCCTGACATTCCCTATGTCTATCCACTCCTTCTCTTTACCTTCCCCTATGTAGCCCCATGCGCAATAGTGGCAGTGGAATGCCTTGCTTGGGGTGAGATGATTAAAAAAAAAAAAAAAAAAAAAAAAAATAGAAATGTAATAAGAAGTTGTTTTTTTTTTTTAACACAAAAAATGACGGAGTGTATATCTAGTTTTGACCCACCATGGATAGAGGAAGAAGAGGCATACATTTTTATGTATCAAGAACAATTTTAGGGGGAAGAAAAATTGCGACGAATTTGAAAAACATGAACTAAAAGACGAAAACGTTACGTAAAGATGTGTGTGTGTGTGTGTGTTAGAGAGAGAGAAAGAGAGAGGGGGGAGAGGGAGAGAGAAAGTGAATAAAAAAGACAAGAGGAAAACTATATTTTTCTTGCCTACGCGTTTTGTCCTGTAACTGATTTTATCAAAATTAATTTTATTTTAAATAAGGCTTCTATAAAGACATATTCTTAGCAAATAGAAAAAAAAAACGCTCATAACTATTTGTAGGATTAACTGAAAATATTAAACATTTAAAAAACGTCATAGTTCATATTCATGTTTCTTTTCCTCAGATTATGAATGAGTACACTTTCGCATATATATATATATATATAGTATTTATGCACTGTGTGTGCACTACTTAAATACTCACTTTCTGCTCTCCGGAGACCTCCTGCTAGGCATACGCTTCGTTTACGATCTTGATTCTTTTAGCTGATTACTGGAGCTATTACGTTTTAGTTAGCAGCCGGTCCCGATTTAAAGTTGACTCTGCTTCGGAGGTGAAACCGTCTAGTCCACCTGTGATCTCGTTATCTGCTGTAACTGCTGTGGCCTGCACATGCTAGCTCTCAGTGATCCAATGACGACGTTCCTACCGACCGCTAACGACGTTCCAACATGTGTCGTTCCAGCCAGACACTAACGACGTTTCTACCGACCGATGACGACATTTCTGCCGACCGCTGACAACGTTCTATCCATCACATAACTTTCATTTCAGTTTATTGTTACAAGTTTTCTATCTTATTATTAGTTATTGTTGTTAGTCTCTTATTGTGCCTAATAAGATCTACGGTAGGAACGAACCTTCTATCCGTCACATAACTTTAATTCCAGTCTATTGTTATAATTGTTCTATTTTATTATTAGTTATTGTTGTTAATCTCTTATTGTGCCTAATAAGATCTACGGTAGGAACGAATCTTCTATCCGTCACATAACTTTAATTCCAGTCTATTGTTATAATTGTTCTATTTTATTATTAGTTATTGTTGTTAATCTCTTATTGTGCCTAATAAGATCTACGGTAGGAACGAATCTTCTATCCGTCACATAACTTTTATTCCAGTCCATTGTTATAATTGTTCTATTTTATTATTAGTTATTGTTGTTAATCTCTTATTGTGCCTAATAAGATCTACGGTAGGAACTAATCTTCTATCCGTCACATAACTTTTATTCCAGTCCATTGTTATAATTGTCCTATTTATTATTTGTTGTTGTGAATTTCTTATTATCCTGAAGTAAGGATAAGGTTTAATGCTTTTTAAATTGGCTTTGTGCCAAATATAACCGAATTCCCTACAACTGAAGGTTATCAGAAGCTTGGAAAACTGAATTCACTGCAAGAAAACCAAATACATGGTCATCAGCAAAAAGAAAAAAGAGCAACCCAAAATGCCAAATACAGGTGATGGATACTAAAATCAAGCAGGTACAAAAATTTAAATACCTGTGAAGTGTTCTAACAAAAGACGGAGAGTGTGACACAAAGATCCGAAGAAGATTTTGGCATGGCGAAGAACGCGTTCCAGAAGCTGAGTAAAGTATTAAGAGACAGGAAAATTTCACTAGAAACAAAAAAAAAGAGTACTGGATTGCGATGTGATGTCAGTTCTTCAATATGACAGTGAATGCTGGACAATATCATCAAAGATGAAGGAAAAACTTGAAGCAACTGAATTGTGGTTCTACAGAAGGATGCTGCGAATATCATGGACCGAACATGTGAGCAATGATGAGGTTTTGAAAAGGATGGAAACGAAACGGAAAGTAATATTGAGCATCAGGAAGAGACAGCTAAAGTTTCTGGGACATGCAATGAGGAAGAAGGGCTTAAAGAACCTGATACTAACAGGTCACATACAGGGAAAAACAGACAGAGGAAATCAGCGGATAACATATTTGAAGAGCCTGAGCAGATGGATGACAGAACGGGGGTTTCGGTGGGTTAACAGGAGAAAGCGTGCTAACAAGCCACCTTGGATAGGGAGGCATTTCGTTTGTATGTTAAAGTAGAATTTTGTTAAAAGAACAGAATAGCATCAATTTGTAAGAAACAAAATTACTATGTAAATGTTCAAAGAGAAAGTGTAGTACGTAGTTAAATGAATCTAGAGTTCGAGTTGTAGGTAGCGAATGTTTTTATGCAGAAAAGACTGACGGCGAGAATAGTGAGGACGAAGAAGAAAAGATAAAGAAAAATTGCGCAAATTGTGTATGCCTTCAAGGCATGTCCGTTTCGGCCGATTGAAATTTCTTTTGTCACATCTTGGCGGTGTCTGATCTCCCTCTCACTTGACAGATTCGACTTTCTTTCTCTCTATATATGCAAAAGACTTTTTCACGCAGGCTTGTTAACTTCTCTCAGTTTTGTAAATCGCTTCCTATCATTGATTAAAAATATTTAACACCGGATCGTGAAATTTTGCTTCATCTTTTTCCTTTATTACGGGGTCATTTCTTCTTTTTCCTATTGGTCAAAATTATATTTCACTCTAGATTGCGAAATTTGCAAACAGTGAAGAGAAGAGAGTTACTTTTAATTCTGTATTCACCACAGTCCATCATACAGTTTTCGGTAAGAATTAATCTTTTATCTGCGACAAAACTTTTATTACCACAATATATTTTTTTCTATTTTATTATTAATTCTGTGTGTGTGTGTGTGTGTGTGTTAGTGTTTTTTTCTGTGTGTGTGTCTGTTGAAGTATGTAAGGATGGTGACGAGGAAACACGTTATTTTTAACGAAACAAGATAAGGAATTCATTTACAAATTTAGACATTTGAAGTTTCAGTATCTTAATTCAAGACAAGTAATCAAACATTAAAGGTTCGTAGTTTCGATGAATTAAGAAGAGAAAATGTTCATGTTAAATCACACATGCTAACTTTACCGACTCGTAAACATACACATTCATATATTCAACCATGATTTTTTCATATACATATTTTTTTTTAAAAAAGAAAATTGTCCATCTTTTGATATGCGTATACATTATTTCGCTACAGTTTTGAACGGAAATATATTTTGTTTTATCATTCACACACATGTGAACGTTACCGACATATAAATACACTTAATTCGTCTATAGTTTATACACGCTTGACACATGCATTATTTTCGTATACTTATCTAAACTTATTTATAAATGGAACTTTGTCTCTGTGTGTGTCCGTGTGTATGTGTGTATGTGTGTCCGATACCTATAGACTCCGAAACGGCTGAACCGATTTTCTTGAAAATTTACACAGTTGTACTATAAGCGTCTGCGAGTGTTCTTAGGTTTGATACACACATAGACAAAACCATAAGAAACGATATTCAGTAGTTTCATGGTTGCAGTTCTTACAATAGTGCAGAAAATCGATAATATATATATATATATATATATATATATATATATTAAAAAAGGATTAATTCAAAGATGTTGAATGGCCATTTCGATATGACGATCCCCACGGGGAGCGACACATCACCTCAGCAACAGAAAAAAAAACCTTTCAGAAACTGGAGAAAAATTAGTCTACTTTTCCTTTTTAAATAGATTGCAAAGAAATTAAAAAATAAATAATAATAAAATAAAAAAATAAAATAAAAATAAAAATAAAGGGAAAGAAAAAGAAAAGGAAAAAGAAAAAGAAAAGGATAGAATAAAATCAAATAAATAAGAAAAGAAAAAAAATTGACATCGTCTGGGTTTGCAAAAAAAAGGGGAGAATGTAACTAAAAATTAACAGACCCCGTGTTGAATCATTTTTTTTGTTGAAACCTTTTTTTTGCAAACCCAGACGATGTCAATTTTTTTTCTTTTCTTATTTATTTGATTTTATTCTATCCTTTTCTTTTTCTTTTTCCTTTTCTTTTTCTTTCCCTTTATTTTTATTTTTATTTTATTTTTTTTATTTTATTATTATTTATTTTTTAATTTCTTTGCAATCTATTTAAAAAGGAAAAGTAGACTAATTTTTCTCCAGTTTCTGAAAGGTTTTTTTCTGTTGCTGAGGTGATGTGTCGCTCCCCGTGGGGATCGTCATATCGAAATGGCCATTCAACATCTTTGAATTAATCCTTTTTTAATATATATATTTGCTCTGTAATATTTTATTACATGGAGCTCTCTTCCTGTATCATTTTTTAATATTAAAATAAATTTTTAATATTAATTAGGATCGGGTTTTTTGGAATTTACCTTCCTGCTTTTTTCCTTTGGATTGAAGTATCTGAATTAAAATATATATATATATATATATATATAAGGCAAAATGTGTGTGTGTGTGTGTGTGTGTGTGTGTGTGTGTGTGTGTGTGTGTGTGTGTGTGTGTGTTTATCTGCCTGTATGTCTGTATTTTTCTCAGCCCTTTTATTTTAGTTTTTACTTCGGGCTTGGCTCTAAGTAGGTATAATTGTAATAGTCTCAGCCATGATACCATTTACTCAGAGGACTTATTTAGCCTTCAAAATTCAGTTTACGACGAAAAAACTTATTTGATATCGATAGCAGGAAATCAAAATTTGACTTACATCCATTCATTTATCTTTCAGTCTACGGTTTCGCTTTAACTGAAAACTGTTTAGTCTTTCGTGCCAACGTCCAAAGAGTCTGAGCTGCAGGAGCATGGATTAGTTTTAAAGCTTTCATTACACCCGAGCAACGCCGGGCTATACTGCTAGTAATTAAACTAAGCATCTAAAGCTTTTATTACATGCTACGTACACACACATATTATCAGGCATAAGTTTTTTCTTACATTTAAAAATGATCATCTATTGCTTTATTACACAAGCCACGTATCTGACGAATGAAATCAAACCTCAATCAGCATACCGTCTCTTTTAGATTTTTAAAATTTTTTAAATCATTTGTTTTAACAAATCTCTGAAGAAGCTTATTAAAGTGAAATATTAGATTAAAGACACTTTTTTCTACCTGTTATTTACTTATTCTATTCATCTTGTCGAATTTCAGTCCATATCAGTCAGTTAATTACCATACGTGATACACGCTTAGACGATCATGTCTCTTTCGAGACATGACTGATTGAACAGAAGATTTTCCTGCATCAGGTTGCCATTACTTTCTGCAATAGACTGGTTACCAAACAAGGCTATAGAACCCAGTCTGGCTATATTACCTAATTTGTCCTGCTATTTAACCCATAGCTGGAAGGAGAAGAGACGGATTAATATCTTTCCTAAGAGTATTTGCGCGTAAATGAATGAAACGAATTCAACGGGAATTTGAACTTGAGTCTCCTATTTCTCGTTCTGAGCCGATATTCACTGCCCCAAAACGCGCATCAACTCATTCATATATATATATATATATATATATATATATATATATGTGTGTGTGTGTGTGTGTGTGTGTGTGTGTGTGTGTGTGTGTGTGACGTGACGCGCTTTGACCTCTCTCCAAGCAAGGCAGAAATGCGACTAGTATAGAGGGGCTTTACAAGTAGTATAAATGTTCGATAATCGCGCTTCAGTTTTTCTTCATTTCAAGAAGCTATATCCTATTCTCCATTTCTATTGAATTCTATTTTCTGTTATCAACGTTCTCCTATGCGAAACAGTTCGTCAAGATATGACAAAAGAATTCGAAATTATTCTGTAAGATCTTTCCCCCTTGGTTACCAGCAATCAGCCGACATTTCAAAATCCCGCCATAATCGAGTTACAAACAACTTCACGTCACTTAGAGCAGCATATCAGAAAGAATCTGTAAAATGTGGACTCATTGTAAGGACTTATCTAAACTTTCCGAATTTTTCTCAACCAAACGACTTTTCTTTGTTAATTATGAATTAGAATAAATTTCCTCTTCAAAGATAAGAAAAAGTCGACAAAATCACCACAAAAGTGAGAGTAACTGACAATAGATAAATAAACTTTGACTAGGTTTTGAAGAGGAGAGAATAGACACAAGAAGGAAACTGATACTTAACATCAGCAAAAAAGATCTGAAGCTTTAGGAACATGTAATGAGGAAGGAGGGTTTGGAGAACCTGGTGCCCACGGGACGGATAGACGGGAAAAGAGACAAGGGAAAGCAACGCATAATATACTTGATGGACTTGTGTAGAATGATGGTGAAGCGGGGATTGAGTAGAATAAAAGGAGAAGGGGTATTAAGAGCGACAAGGGATAGAGAGACGCGGAGGGCCATGATCGCCTAAGTCTTGAAGAAGAATTACAGACGAAAAATATGAGATGGATAAAAATATTCGCAACATTTTTTGAGAATATCTTATATTCAAATCAATTCGGGACATCGTAATACGGTCAGCAATATTTTCTCTTTGGGACGTTAAGATAAGATGCATCAAAAGTAACGCCATACCCTCTTTTTTTTTTTTTTACTTTAACTCGGCTACGAAGGGAGTAAGAATTAAATATGTATACCCTCTCTCTCTCTCTCTCTCTCTCTCTCTCTCTCTCTCTCTCTCGTTTTAGATCCCCAAAAATTTATAACTGCTCAGTTACATATCCTAACGTAAAGAAATAATGGATTTTATTTATTAATTCGACATATTTTTATCACCTTTAAGTGATGAAAAATATATCGTCCATCTTGCAAAATGTATCAATCGAACTGCAGATTGAATACTGTTGACATATCAGGTCTGGTGTTTCTAGTGAGTGAGTGAGTTTTGTTTAACGGCATGTTGACGTTTGTGGGTTATTTAATGTCAAAATGGTGGCATTTAAAGGTAGTTTTTTTAATTATCGGTTATAGTGAGAAGGTTTATTTAGTCAGATTTTAACGAAAACTTTTTTTTTATATTTAAAAAAGGGAATGTGTATCAAAAATGTATTGCTGGTAATACTTTTTTTTCTTTCAAAAATTTAATATAGCAATAATTGTTTTCCTTCAAAAATGTATTGTTGGTAATATTTTTCCTTTCAAAATGTATATATTTCTAAAAAAAAGTATTTTTATACTTTCATAGTATTTTGACCCCAGTTTGGGAGTTAACTATTTGCCCATAGCTGGGACCCTAACAGGTGCTGCCACTCCGGATCAGGGTAGACCTGGGAACAATAGCAATTAAGAGGTGGTTTTATGCTCCTCACAACTTCCCAATCAGAGGCCTTGCTGCCGGATGCAGTTTGCTGTCATACCCAAGACCAGAAGAAGAAGAAGTGAACACGCGGGATAACTAGATGACAGCAGAATGTTATACAAAGCGCAGTAACTGAGCGAGGAGAGGTCGCGAATCGTGAATGCGCATGCGCGAAGAGGATTAACACTCGAAAGTAATTAAATGATAAATATTTAGCTTTTACATCGATAATGTTACGCACAAACACATGCACACATACGTACAAACACACATACAGTCATACATACATGTATACACATGCACATAAGCGAATGCACATCAACACAGACACAAACATGCATACACAAACACACATACATTCACTTACACGCACAAGCATCTACTAAAACACCCACACATACACACGCACACAAAGTTATACATGCGCGCACACACGCTTCTATACTCAAAAATACACGCACATACATGCACATAAACACACACAGATACAACGCCACACACGTACACAAACACAAATATGAACACGCACATTTTTGCAGAAAACACACATGAACACATACACATACACAAACGCACGCATGCACACAAAATGCACTCAAACACACGCACACACATACACAAAAACACACATAAAATACGCAAGCTCACACACAAACACACAAATGCGCATACAAACACCTACAAACACACATATGCACGAACAGCTACAAACACAAACGCACACATATGCACACAAACACACACATTCACACACACACAAATGTACACAAACACATACATTAACACACACGCGTACATACACAAACACGCACAAATACACACATGAACATATACAAGGAGACATAAACACATACAGGTACGCACACATGCGCACAAACATGCACACATGCACACACAATTACACATACGCATACACATGAACACACGCAAGCGCACACATAAACACACATGCAGGCATGGACACACGGTGGTGTCTCTGTTGATAGGGGAGAGACAGAGCGAGCCAGAGATGTATGGATTTTAACAAAAGTTACAGGCTACCTTGTAATGTTATTGCCACAAATTTGGAAAAGCAACACAGTAACAATTAATTTATTAGACACTGTTTTCAATTCACACTGACTCAATTCTACTCACACTATATTCATTTAAGAAATCAGATAGGTAAGGTCGAATTCCAATAGAATTCGTTGCGTTTACTTACGCACAAATACCCTTAGGAAAGGTATTCATGTCTCTTCCTTTTCCAGATATGGGTTAAATAGCAGGACAGGTTGGGTTCTATAACATTAGTTGGCAACCAGTCTACCGCAAAAAATGATGTCAACCTACTGCAGGAAAACCCTCTGCCCAGTCAGTGATGTCTCTTTTGAGATTATCGCCCAAATGTGTATCACGTATGGCACTTAACTGACTGATCTGGATAAAAAAATTGAATAGCAGGACAGATTGGGTTCTATAGCGTTGGTTCGGCAACAGGTCTACTGAATAAAGTAATAGCTGTGGAATACTGTGGGAAAATCTTCTGCCTAGTCAGTCATGGATCGAAAGAGACATGATCGCCAAAGCTTGTATCATGTATGACTCTTAACTGATTGATATACATTTCAAGCGGTCGGTACATATGTATTACATTCTTTTCCTTTGATTACTGCATTTACTGCTGTCAAACGCCGTCTGTCCGCATCAGACGCTCTGTCTTCAGGCGAAGAGGAATCCAGACGAGGCTCAACCGAAGAGCAAAGGCTCGTCTGGCGGAAAATAAACAGTTGCTCGATCCTGCCTTATGCAGGGATATTTTTGTGCAACATTTAGCTCCATTGGGAAGACCGATAAATATCGATTAATGCTTGTATACAACGGTGCATGCTGCGAATCATGTTATTATAGTAGTCAACTCAGATTTCTTTTGTCCCAAATTATTTAAAAGCCTTTCTCAGGGATTCAATACTTGAAGGTTATTCTTTCTACAACATTGTTTTTGACAACTTCCCATAAATTGTGTGCGTTTCTTTTGTTCTTTTTTGTTTTTTTTATAATCCTCTCCCATCAAGCAAGGCAGTACTGCCACTGGTGAGCATGGGGTTACAGTGAGAGAAAAAGAAAGAAAAATATAGAACGAACACGTTACCGGGGATGTTGAAAAAAGGAGAATAGAAAGATGGGAATCAAAAAGATAGAAGATAGCAATTGACGTTGCACTTAAACTTTTGGAGATTATAGCTATTAGGGAAGCAGGTATATGGAAAGGAGTTCCACATGCGAGAAGCGCGAGTCCGGCTTGTTCTCCGTCTATTCAGTACAGCCTTTCTCTCTTCAGTATGTAAGTGATCATGACTCTCCAGATATTTATTTTTTTTAGTATCTATAAATCCTTCTTCTTCTTCTTCTTCTTCTTCTTCTTCTTCTTCTTCTTCTTCTTCTGTGTGCCAGGACGTAGACGATCATGGCTTTCCACGTCTCCCTATCTCTGGTGGCTCTTTGCGCGCTTTCTCCTGTTACCTCACCCAAACACCGCCTTGCTATCCACTTGTTCAAGCCTGTAAAGAATGTTACACGCTGCTTTCTCCTGTCTCTCTTTCTTCTTCGTCGTCGTCCTGCGGCCTAGGCCGAGATAGAACTCACTACACCCCTCCAGTATTCCCTGTGCATTTGGAACCCTGGCGCAGTTTACAGCGAAATTCATAATCTTGTCAAATAGCTGAATACTTGATACTTCGCCAGGGCTACCAAGGGTGTTTTTATTGAGACACCAACACTGGATGGGTTGCCTCCAGGCCCCATCCTGTTATTTAAACCATAACTGGAGGGAAGTGACGGATTAATACCTTTCCCAAGGGTACCAGTGCTGAAGTGAATGCAGGGTACTCAACTGGAATTCGAACTCGGCTCACCGATTTCTCTTTCCAAGCCGACATCCACTGCACCACAACGCACATCCGTCACTGAACGCTTACAGCGCCTGGTATTCCCAAGTGGTCACCCATCTAAGTACTGATCAGGCTCATGTTGCTTAACTTCGGTGATCGAATGAGAACCGATGTATTCAACGTGATGTGCCGTAAGCATATCACGTTGAATACTCCTTATCTGATCTGTGAGTATCAGATTCTCCAAGACCGCCTTCCTCATTGCATGTTCTAGAAACTTCAGCTGTCTCTTACTGATGCTCAGTATTAATTTCATTTTTGTTTTCATCATTTCCAAAACCTCATCATTGCTCACACGTTTGATCCATCATGCCTTATTAGGAAAGATACAGAAGAGGCTTCTTATTGCCTTTACATGGCTTTGCTAGTCTTGTTGCATTGATTCTGTTCTAAAAGATTCTAAACATGGAGCACCATCATGCATAAATATTGTGCAATGATGAATGTACAAATGCAGTTCCAGCTTGTATGATTAATTTTCAATAATCTTGGAATTATTTCGAACTTTTGTTCTCATCTTATAATAGATGCAACGTTTCGACCTCTGGTTATCATCAGGTGTCCACAGATTGGCTGATGCGGATTATCTCGTTGATTATTGCGAAATATCCTGTGAAATCAATTATTGTTCTTTCGGATTGGATTTTAGTTCGTCACTACCAAGTCCAAGGATCGAACTCGCGACCACTAGACCATACTAAGACATGTATAACCAACTACTATATCCACCGCCACCGTCCCGAAGGACATTAGTGGTGTGTTTTTGAAGCCTTTTATATTCAGTGCCAGATGGATTTTTGACAACTGGATTATGTTAGTGGGTCCGTGCCACTTGTCATAATTTGTATTTAATTCTGAGGTGAGTTCTCTTGGAATTATTTCGAAGTTGGCATTTTGGACTCCCCTTTTTACTGATGACCATGCATTCGGTCTTCCTGTAGTTTATTTGTATCCCTTTCTTTTCGCTTTCTTCAGCTACCTTCTGTAAGTGGTCTTGTATATTTCTTTCTATGTCTGCTATAAGCACTGTATCATCTGCGTATCGTATATTGTTCAGATTGTGGCCGCCGATGACGAATCCTGGTATGACTTCTAGAGCTATCGGAATAATCTCGCTGTACAAATTGAATAGATCCGGTAAAAATACATTCTTGTCTTTCATTACTTTCTATATTTGTATATCTGCTGAACTCGTTTCCTGTCCGTATGCAGGCGGTTTGCTACCAGAAGAGGTTCTTGATTACTTTAAGGTTTTTCCCAAATCAGTCTGGGTTTCTGGGCATTTCTATCAAGTCTTTGTGGCGTACTTTGCTGTATGCCTTTTCGTAGTCTATAAAACATAGATAGATGTCCTTCATTTGTATTGCTCTTTCTGTTAGCATTCTAAACATAAATATCGCGTTCCTTCTTCCAGTTTTCTTGGCAAAACCGCACTGTTCTTTTCCTATTGCTGACCTGATTCTCCTGTAGGCTGTTTCGGATGATGAGTTTTGTTATGTGAACCATTAAGCTGATTGTTAGGCGGAGTTCACATTCGTTTGCAACTGGCTTCTTATGAAAATCGATATGCTTAGGTCTTCTGGTGTTTCACCACAGTTATAGATTTCATTTATTATTTCTGTGATTTTCTTTACGCCAAAATCGTCTAAGGCTTCCAACATCTCTATTCCAATGCCGTCTGATTCAGCTGCTTTGTTTCTATTCAGTTTGGCCATTGCAGCTTCCACTTAAGATTTTAATTCGTATTATCGGTTGCGCTCTCTTGTTGTAAAAGAGATTTTTAAAATATTCTTCCCATTACTGGAGTATTTCTTCTTTTTCTAATATGAGCGCTTGGATTTCAATTAGCTGTGGTTCACGAGTTGGTTTGAATTATTTCAAACTAAAGCTTAGACTACGTGAAACTGTCAACACAGGTCCTCTTATTAATAAACTGTTGGGGTTCGTGTCATTTCATTAAATGGTCATCTGTAGTTTGTTTTTTGTTTTTTTGTTTTTTTGTTCTATTTTTTCTTTTCTTTTCTTTTTTCTTGAATATTGAGTCGCTGAATTTTGGAATTTCCTGATAGCCTAAAGCGCATCTATTTTGCCACAATCTACTTTTACAGTAATTTCATGTTCAGAATCTAGTTCATTGTGTAAAATAGCAATTTGAGTCCCTCGTCAGGATTAACGTGATGGCTCTTAGGCATATTTTAGGCTTAATTCGGTACGCTAATACCATAATAATGGCTGCTAATTTAGAAAAGACTAAAACATTTTAATAATGTTGTTATTGTTTGTTTGTTTGTTTGTTTAGCGACATATCAACTCCTTATAGGTAGAAAAATACCGAAATTTTATTTTCTTGGACACATTAGTAATTTCTTTTGCAAAAATGTATAGGTAATATATATATATATATATATATATATATATATATATATATATATAACAGGCGACAGAAAGTCTGACACTGAAATCTGAAGACACATTGGGATGGTTAAAAACGCCTTCCAAAAGCTAAGCAGAATATTAAGAGACAGAAAAACTTCGACTGCAAAAGTACTGAACTAGTATGTTGTATCTGTCTTCTTGTATGGGAGCGAATGCTGGATAATCTTCTCAAAGATGAGCAAGAGACAGAAATCAGGTTTTACAGAAGGATGCTGAGAATATCATGGACTGATTATGTGATCAACGACAAAGTTTTAGAGAAAATAGAAACAAAAAAGAAAATTTTAATTATTAGAGTTGGGATTTCATGGAAACATAAAGAAGGTGGGCTTGGAAAATCTAATACACACAAGACAGAATAAAGGCAAAATAGACAGAGGAAAACAACGCATGACATGATTAGTAAGCCTAAGTGGAAGACGGAACAGAAAGACAAAATTTATTAAGAGATACAAGTGACAGGAAGTTGTGGAGAGCTATGATCGCCTACGTCCCAAGGGGACATTGTGCATAAAGAAGAAATTAAAACGCTGCTGTGCGGAGACCCCCCCCCTCATCGGTAAACAAGAAAAGAATGCAACAGGTCTATGTCAAGCTAAGTTAATCCAAATGAATAACAGCTACACAACTCGGCGTTGGGTAATGGCTAACGAGCCAGACAGTTTGAATATTACTATTGAATAGTGAATTCGATTCTCACTGGGTGCCGCATACTTGTAGATTTGTGCTGAACTAAGATAAGCTTAATGAATAACTGTTGTCCTCAGTGATGGGTAATGGTTAAGAAGCTAACCTGAACTCATACACGATATTATTCCTCCTCTATGGTTGGACAATCTCCTCAAAGATGAAGAAGAGACTTGAATCAACAGAAAGCTAGTTCTACAGAAGGATACTGAGAATGCCATGAAACGAACGTTAACAACAACAGAGTTTTAGAAGAAATAGAAGCAAAAAAAAAAACTTATACTTAATACCAGAACAAGACAGTTGTGATTTAAAGAAGGAGGGCTCGGAAAATCTGATACTCACAAGAATAAAGGCAAGAGAGACGGAGAAAAACAACGCATGGTATGATTAGTAAACTTAAGTGGAAGGCGGAACAAAGCTTAGAAGAAATAACAAAAAGACAAAATTTATTAAGAGCTACAAGAGACAGGAAGTTGTGGAGAGCCATGATCGTCTATGTCCCAAGGGGACACTGTACGTAAAGAAGAAATGTATTCCTGAAAAGAAAACGCGTCCTTAAGGAGAAGCCCATCAGGAAACAAAATTTTTTCTATATAAAAATTGTTAACGAAGTGAAAAAAAATTGATTGATGATTAAATGACATATTTTTATGATTTCGCGTAGGAAAAAGTAAAAGTAGTTATGTTTTTGTTTGAGTTAAATGTGTTTTTGATAAAGCTATACATTTCTTTACAGAAACATTTGTGTATAAAGGTTTTGTATCTAAACTTGTCAAATCTGTTTTTGAAGCCTAAAAAGTGGTCTTCTCAAAAATATATTTTCATACAAAAATTTCATATACACAGATAATTCGTTACTAATATATCCAAAAGACATATTAACCGATCTTGTCAGCAAAAAAATAATACCAAACCCACAATTGACTTCACCTTTAAATCTGAGTCCAATAATATTTTACCCGTCCTCGAAAAATTCGTTGGAAACAAAGTAAAAAGTACTGGACTATGACATATCTGTCCTCCAATATGGCACCGAATGCTGAACAATTTTTTCAAAGAAGAACAACAGACTTGAAGCAACAGAAATCGGGTTCTACAGAAGGATGCTGAGAATATCATGAATATGTGAACAACGACGAAGTTTTAGAGAAAATCGAAACAGAAAGGAAACATACTTAATACCAGAAAGAGACAGTTGGGATTTCTAGAAAACATAAAGAAGGAGGACTTGGAAAATCTGATAGCCACCAGACAGAATGAAGTCTAGCAGAGTCGTGGAACTATGCTGTGCCGTGTGTGTGACCTGCAGCAGGAGATCGCTACTTTTCCTCGTCAGAAAAACTTTCCCCACGCTGATCACTTCTCCGATCCGCGATGGTTCGCTCGCCTGGCCTTGCTCACAGACATCCCTTCTCACCTAATCAACAACCACAGCGTGAAGCTGCAAGGTAAAGACAGTCTAGTGCACGCGCACATCACCGCCTTTGAGATGAAGCTACGCTTTTAGAAGACTCAGTTGTCCAATGGTCAATTTGTGCATTTTCTTCGCCTTGCTGCTTATGCCCTTGAAGACGTAGACCTAGAAAATTGCGTTAGTGTAGTCACCTCTATGCGAGAGGAATTTGCCTCCTGTTTCGCAGAAGTCAAGTCGCTGGCTGCAGACTTTAAGCATTTTACTGCCTCCTTACTTTTCCGTGGATGACGCACCTTCCTCCCTGCAGATGGAATTGGTGGAGCAGCAGAGCAACGATGAGCTGAAGACGAAGTTCCACACCTCTTCTCCGTTGTCCTTTTTCCGCAACCTTGTCCTCCCTTTTTACAATTTTCCAACATAAATTGAGCCGGTCCAATGCATCGTTGCCTTGTTTGGCAGCACCTACTGTTGCTAGCAGCTATTTTTCAAAATGAGGTACACGAAGTATCACCTTTACTCCCATCTTTTCGGATCGTCACCTCAATGACATTCTTCTGCTGTCTACCTCTTCAATCGAGCCGGACATTGAAGCATTTTTTCGTACCAAACAGCACCAGCTGTCTCACTAATTTATGTTTTCTATATAATTCTTGCATGCAAAACATTAGGTTAGGTAAATATATATGTCTTTTCAATAAAATTCTTACATATATATGTGTTGTTTAATTGTATACCAGTTTACATTTTTTCTAGTAAGGACATGCTCTAATTTTTCATCATATATATATATATATATATATATATATATATATATATATATATATATTAAAAAAGGATTAATTCAAAGATGTTGAATGGCCATTTCGATATGAAGATCCCCACGGGGGACAACACATCACCTTAGCAACAGAAAAATCCTTTCAGAAACTGGAGAAAAATTAGTCTACTTTTCCTTTTTAAATAGATTGCAAAGAAATTAAAAAATAAAATAAAATAAAAATAAAAATAAAGGGAAAGAAAAAGAAAAAGAAAACGAAAAAGAAAAAGAAAAAGATAGAATAAAATCAAATAAATAAGAAAAGAAAAAATTGACATCGTCTGGGTTCGCAGAAAAAAGAGAATGTAACTAAAAATTAACAGACAGCCGTGTTAAATCGACGTAAGTTTAAGCAACACGGAAAAAAGGTGGTAAGAGAGATAAAAGAAGGAAGGGAGGGGAAAAGAAAGAAACGAAAGAAAAAAGTTTTTGTAAATATTACAGACGCTGGACAAATTCAAAAACCTAATTTCCCCAAAACGTTGAAGTATTAGAAAAAGGCCTTTACTTAAAAAGGCATAATTATTAATAAAAGGGAATAAAAAGATATAGGATTTAAAATAAAATTATTTTTTTAAAAATTAGGTCATTTGAAGTTAAACTAAATAAAGACAACACTAGGTAAAAAAAAAAAAAATAACAATTACAATTATACATACCTATAGAAGTACACACATACATACATATATATACACACACAATTCTACGATTAAGAATACATATATACATACACATACACACACATACATTCAATTTATTACACACTTATATACATATACATGCGCATACACACATATATATGTGTGTACACACCTATATACAAAAAATTCATATACACACAATATACATGTGTACACATACATGCACACATATACACCCACACACACACACTCACATATATATATACATATTCCATATGCACTCACACACATACATATGAAAATATAAAAAATTAATGAATATTATGAAAAGGAGCATTTAAATAGCTAAAAAAAAAAAAATTTCCAAAATTACATATAGAATATGTATTCATGGAATACATGAATACATATAGAATATGTATTCATGGAATACCATGAATACTTTCATGGTATTCCCAATATATATTTTTTCATCTTTAGGATTTTCTATGGATGAAATCGAACACATATATATCAGAGATTTCGTCAGACATTTATTGGCCATGGGGCATTGGTTGGGGTTTCTACAGTTACAGAGGTTGTTATCATGGGACGGACTTGTATTAGTGTTGGATTTATTTTTGCTGTGTATTTTTAATATTTCGGTGTTATGCATTTTGATTATTTTTTCTAGATTATTGGAACAGCTATAGTTTAATTTTATGGTATTTTTATTGAAGATTTTGCTCAGAGGGTTATTTTTGGGAAAGTGCTTCTTTACTAATTTAAGAAATTTATGTCCCAGCTTGAAATTAACTGATTGGTTGAATGGAGGGTTATACCATATTATTTTCCTGCTTCTATTTTTGCTTTTTGAACTTTTGAATTTTTCCACAAAACTGGTGTTTGATGATTTATACCCGCTTTCATTAAGGATTCTATTATAAATTGCCTTGTGCTTATCAAATATCTCTTTATTGGATGAGTGTGTGTTAATACGACGTTCTACCGATGATGGGATGTGTTTAATAATGGATGGTGGGTGATTAGAGTTGGGGTTTATATATAGAGTTGGGTTAGCGTTTTTTTTTCATGTAAGGTTGGAAAGTGTTCGATACTAGGTCTAATGTTATGTCTAGGAAGTCTACTTGTTTGATATTGTGGTATGATAATGTATAAAAATACATTATATATATATATATATATATATATATATATATATATCATATACAAGATTTGCAAACGCACATTCAGTAGAACTAAGTTTTGGAATATATAGCAAGTTGGTAGAAATACATATATCTATGTGAGTGTGAAATAGTATTCAACCAGTCATATTTTTAATACATTCCGATTTCTTTTAAGAATTCGAGTATCCTGCTTGGTATTGTTTTAGAATTTTGAAGCGGTATTCGAAATTGGGAAAATGCCGTGGGACTTGTGTGAATTTGGAGATGGACGCTTCTAGCGCGGCATAATGACTCTCTAGCACCTTCCTAAGGGAAAAGATTGCCTGATTAAGGGTTATCCTGGGGCTGTAGCTAATATAAATTTGAGGAATGCGATATAACGAGGAAGAGAGGAGATATAGAGGATTGAAGAAAAAGGAGCAGGAAGAAGAAGGAGGAGTATGAGAAGAAGAGTAGCGGGAGGAGGCGAAGAAGAAAAATGAAGAAAAGGAGGCTACTGATGAGAAAAAAAAAGAAGATGGAAGAGGAGGAATAGGAGGTGGCTAAGAAGAAGGAGGCGGATGTGGTGGAAGTTTGATAATGTAAAGAAAAAGAGGATGAAGTAAAAACGACAATATTATTGCTTAAGTTTAACAAAAATAATTAAATGCCCCCCCCCCACCAATAGTAACAATCAGAGCAGCAATTTTATAAGTATCCACTCATTTTCGATACATAACTTTGAAACTGAATTTTTAAAAATAACAAAGGTTTTCCTGAAACTATAATTAATTAAAAGCTAAATAATTAAATTTACTATTTCCAGTGAGCAAAATCCTCCGGTGTATTTCAAACAGAAATTATATTGATTGAAATCTAAAATTTTTCATTTCTTTTTTAATCTTTCAGTTTTTCGGCTATTTTTGAGCGATCGACACATTTGTAAACAAAAGTTAATTCTCGGTTTTAAAAATCTTGCAATAATAAAATATACAGCTGTAACACGTTATGTTTGGAAAATTAGTAAATTTAATGTTAAATTAATCTGATTTACACAAGTATTACTTATTTATAGCTTGAGATTTTAAATAAAACTATTTCTTAAACACAGAGTTGAACTCTTAAACTTTCCACCGTATTTGAAATGTGTTGACAGATGCGAGATTAAATAAGAGTATGGCGGTCACAAGGGATATAATTATACAATTTTTTCCCTACAACTACACAAAAAAATAATAAAATACGAAAGCACGACGATTCGTATTAAAATCTTCAAATTTTGATTAATAAATATAATCTTCACTTAATAAGTTTGTAAATTAACCACAATAAATCTTTGAAGTATTTTTAAAATATTTTTGAATCTTTATAAATGATCATAATTAAAAGTAAATGATTGAAATTATTTTTGAAATTTCATTACTAATCGACAATTTTTTTTCAGACTATAATGTCTGAATTTATATTATTCTTTAAAGCAATTAAAAGTTTATCAAATTAAATAATGTCATACTTTTATTTGATTTTTTATTTGACTATTGGGTGCAGATGTTCGGAAATAAATACAAAAGGTTTCAAAAGAGTAATAGCTGATTTACATTTCCCGATTAATCCTGAGTTTAACTAATAAAACCAATTTTCCCAACAAAATTTAATTTCTTAAAATTTCATGAATTTATGTGGAGTGGGGTAACAGATGTAAAAAAATATTTTTACCAAAATATTTTAATAATAATAATTTCAAAAATAATTTAATTTATTTGTGAATTAGTCCTGATAGTTTGATTAAAATCCGACAATTATTTGATATTTACAAGAATTTCCAAATTAATGTTTGTCACTAGAAAAAAGTGAGTTATGTTTTCCATTGTAAACTCTCGTAATGATTTGATTACCCGCTAACTAAAATCAAAACAAGATTTTTTTACCAAAATTTAGAACGTGTTAGAAGAGATTCATTTTTTTTTTAATAACTAAAAAATAATTTGATCTTTCCTCTTAATAATAATAATATAAACATTTTGATGGAAAAGGTTCATTTTTATTAAGTTTGGAGCCTTTTCATTCATGCTGTGCTGTTTTTACAGCGATTTAGTAGAGGTATCTAAATTAGAAATGTCTGACTCGTTGACCTTTCAAATAGGCAATAATAACCCGACTGTCGTAAATAGTTCACACATCTGGAAGTATTGTGACCAAAAACTGACATAACCCAATTTAACATTTCCTAAGGGGAACAACCCTTGAAGTATGTGACCTTTTAATTATGTCTCTTATAAGTTTCCATAGTAAAAGAAAATGTGTAGTTTAACATAAATAAAAAAATAAAATTATTTTTAAAATCTTAATTCTAAAAGATTTGTATTAAGCTTTTCAATTTTCGATTTCTAAATAAAGTCTTTATTTAATAAATTAATAACCGACACCAGAAGAAATTTAAAAGGCGTTTGAAACTTTAATTAACAAAGAAAAAATAAAAACAGTTCATATAAAAAAAATTAATTATTCATCGAAATTGTTTTTTCTTCTTCAGAATATGATATCCTAAAATTATATTATTTATAAAATCAATTAAATATTCATTTAAATTAAAAATACAGTAGTTTAATGCATTTTTATTATACTATTCGGAGTAGATTTTCGGGAAAACGAATTCGTAAATAATAAAAAAAATACATGATTAACAATCCCCAATGAGTCCTGCGTTTAACTAATAAATAAATTGGTATAGATAATGTATTTCTAAGTCTTTTTGTGTAAAGTAATATATATTTTTACCTAGATTTTCTAAAAATAATAATTGTATAAATTAATTCATTCACTTGTGAGTAAGTCGTGGAGGTTCCATTAAAATCGCTTCTCCGCCTTTTGGTTGAGATCAAAGTGTAGTGTCCAGATAAGACCAATTTGGTACCCAGTTACCGAGTATACGGGGACTGGATAATCGTTCACCAATGACTTGAGCGTACACGCTCAGGTTCCCCACGTTGAAAACCGACTTTGTGTCCCATCTCGCTCCAGTGAAGGAGTAGGGTAACTAAAAATCAAACAATTAGTTGAGTTTTGCGAGATTTTTCAAAATAATATGTCTTTCAACGCCAAAAAACGTCTTGCGTAATATGACGTTTTTACTGAAATTTCGAACGCGTTATAAAGAATTTTAAAAAATTAAAAAATGATGACAACAAAATTTGATCTTTCCTCTTAATAATAGGATAAACATTTTGATGATATAACTTTGTTTTTATTAAGTTTGAGCCCATTTACCATCATGTTATGCTGCTTTTTTCGGCAATTGAGTGGAGGTACCTACGATTTTACTTTTATCAATGTCTCGACGTAAATAATCAGTAGAATTTATGGGGGAATGTCTCTCACCTCACTTTTTCTTCTCAATATCCGCAGTGACATGCTAGAGCCATTCTTTACCTTTTTTTTTTTTTTTTTTTGTATATCTTGATTATTGTCCGACTTTCATCCTTGTTGTGGTGCATTGGATATCGGCTCGGAACGAGAAATCGGGGAGCAGCGTTCGAATTCCAGCCGAATTCATTGTATTCACTGACGCGCAAATACCCTTGGGAAAGGTATTAATCCGTCTATTCCTTCCAGTTATGGGTTAAATAGCAGGACAGATTGGGTTCTATAGCCTTGGTCGGCAACCAGTCTACCGCAGAAAGCAATGGCAACCTACTGCGGGATAATCTTCTGCCCAGTAATTCATGTCTCTTTCGAGACATGATCGCCCAAGCGTGTATCACGTATGGCACTTAACTGACTGAATATTATTGTTGGAAACATGATTAAGGCTTCTACTGAACATAAAGTGGGGGATCAGTTTTATATTGTTATGAAGTAATAAACTGATCCCCCACTTAACAATATAATACATCTCTTCCTTTTCTAGCCATGAGTCAAATAACAGGGCAGATTGGGTTCTATAGCTTTGGTCGGCAACCAGTCTACGGCAGAAAGCAATGGCAACCTACTGCGGGATAATCTTCTCTTTCGAGACATGATCGCCCAAGCGTGTATCACGTATGGCACTTAACTGACTGACTGCCTTTTCCTTATAATCATATCGTAGAATTTGCGTTTACATTTTATTGGTTTCACCGTTAAATGGTGGGACCTAGTTGCTAATCTTGTTGCGCGAGTAACTTCATATATAGGGGGCACCAGCGAGCTAAGTTCATTTGAGCAGAAGTTGTGAAAGTATTTGTAGAAGAGACACAGGGAAGCCACATTGCGCCGGTGAAGAAGTAACTGTATCTGAGCTGCCATGTCGGGATCGATCACATTACAGATTCTCCGTTGGATTTTGTCAAGGACACCTAGGTGGATAGCAGAAGCACCCGACCAGATATGCCAGCAGTATTCAATGCACGGGCGGATGGTAGATTTATATATGTGCAGGATTGTTTCAGAGGGAAAAACTTATTGGCCCTACACAGAGAACAGACTTTCTTAGCAGTGGATTTAGCATTCCACTTGAGGTCTGTAGTAAGACCTCAAGTTCTTTTGTTTTTTTTTTTAATCATCTTATCCCCGATGTGTGTTGTAGTGTAACGGATATCTAGTCGAATTTGTTTCATTCACTTGAGAAGACTTAAAAAAACAAAAAACAAAAGTGCGTATATTCCAAACAACACCACCAAAATATCAATGCAAGGGAAAAAATTCTCATTAATCTTTACAAGAGTTACCTCCCTTACAATGTGTTTCAGCATCGACAACATGATGTATTTTTAATTTGTTTAAACATTATTTTTAATGGATATGTGAGTAAATGTTATTACTATTAAACAGTATATTTATTTACATCTACTGGCCTAAATAATCGACGGCGGACGCACATTTTCCTAACATGATTTCCTGATTATTGAGGCCAGTTTCAACAAATAAATTAAAAATATGTCAAATTTTTAATCCATTTCGGAATGGATTTCGTAAATAACATTATGCATAGTGAATAAAAAAGAGACAAGGTTCTGACTTAGCAGTTCGTCTTCTGTTACTTTCTTACTGACGTGCTGTGGCTTCCCTCTGTCTTTTCTAAAAGTATTTTCATGCCTACTGATCTGATGAGCATTTTTACCTGGTTCCCTACCACATGTATTTAATCGTGCTACTAGATTGGCATCTAATTTCCACCATTTTATCGTCAAAATAGTTAAATGTAACTTCCTCTTCTACTCTAACAGTTTCTTTTCTTCTACTTCCCGTTTGTGGAACTTTCTTCCATTTGCTTGCTACAACCAACAAAAGTTTAAATGCAACGTCAAATTCTATCTTTTTGATTCCCATCCATCTCTTTTTTTTTTTTTTCCTTCGACATCCCATGTACCTTGCTTTTTTTTTTTTTTTTCCTCGGTGTACCAATGGCGGTCCTGCCTTGCTTGGGGTGAAATGGCTATGAAAAAAAAGGAGAAAATAGTATTTAGTCTTAGCTGAAGCGCTTTCTCAAATGGCAGACATTTGTTATTCATATTGTCTAGTATCGACTCGGAACTGTTTTTATTTTCTGTCAAAGTGTGTATTTTTGCTTTTCAAGTCGACAGTATGTGTAAATATTCTCAGAAGTAATCTATAGAAAAGTCAGTCAGTTAGCTAAGTGCTATAAGCGATACACGCTTTAGGCGATCATGTCTCGAAAAAGACATGACTGACTGGGCAGAAAATTATCCCGCAGTAGGTTGCCATTGCTTTCTGCGGTAGACTGGTTGCCAGCCAAGGCTATAGAACCCAATCTGTCCTATTATTTGACTCATAACTGGAGGGAAAAGATGGATTAATACCTTTCCCAAGGGTAATTGTGCGCAAGTGAATGCAAGGAATTCAACTGGAATTCGAACTCTGTTCCCCGATTTGTCGTTTCGAGTCGATATCCACTGCACCACAACGCACATTCTCCTGTATTAGGTGACCATTACTTTCTATGGTAGAATCGAATCTGTCCTGCTATTTAACCTATAGCTGGAGGGAAACGAGGCGGATTAATACCTTTCCTAAGATATTTGCGCGTAATTGAATGCAACGTATTCAGCAGTAATTCAGATTCGGCTCTTCTATCAATATCCACTACACCACAACAATGCATACATTTCGGGAGATGATCACCCTGAACATGAAGAGATTAAGATAAAATGAGAAATTCGGTCAGCTACGACAACAGGAGAGGGGGGTCCGCGCCTTGCAGAACAAACCAGGAACGTTGATTCTCAAGACGAATAAGAAGAGAATTTCACAATAGGAACGCGACTGTCGGGATTTAGATAAATTGTTACGAGCAGAGACTTGAGTTTAAACTTACTTTGATTCTGAAGAGGACTGGTAAACTTTCTCAGGGTATCTTCTTAACATACTGAACTTGATAGCTCTTGTTTTGAATGTCATTTTATCATTACGAGATTGCTGAGCAATACAAAATAAAGTCACATTTCAGTTAGCCTGGTGAATATTTATGAACGGCTTATAATTTTAAAATTTTCGAATAACTAAAAATATTTTGCTTTTTTTTTTTTCATAATTACATTGTATAAAATAAAATCATTTCCGTTGCCTTAAAAAGTCCGTCAGATAACGAAAGGCATCGGCTAAGAAGTACAGTTTTACTCTCGTCTCTTTTTTTATTCACACTGTCTTTTCTACAGATTACATCTGAGAATATTTACACACACTTTATATATATATATATAAATTATCTGCTTCCTCAATACACTATATATATATATATATATATATATATATATATATATCTGCCTTCCTCAATATATATATATATATATATATATATATATATATATATAGGAAAGAATATTAATAAAAAGTTTTAAATTTAAAAATGTACTTTTTTTTTAACAGTATTTGTTTATTTTTATTATATTTTATGTTTCAGACCGCCCTCGGTCCTTCATCAGAAACAAGTGATTTTTAAATTTGAATTAGAAACGTATTTCACGATAGCGTCCGAATATTTTTTGTTTACATCACGTGGTGTGTTTGTTCACAACATGCGGCACGTCCGTAGAGAAAGTTTGTTTGTTTTAGATAAAAATTTCTTGGAATATCTGAAAAAAATGTTTAGCTATTGAAATATTTGTAAAGATTCAACACACCTAAGTCCCTATTTAACCCTAGCTTGTGTGTATTTAATTTTAAAATCCAGTATTTTTCTTTCTTTCTGCGTGTGTATGTAGAACTAAAATTGGAGTCTATTAAGTAAACATTTGCAATTTTCTAAAGTATGATCAGGTTGATTAAAATGGGCTGCAATTGGGGAGTATACATTTTTTTGTCGTATATTTAGTTTGTGATTATTGAAGCGAAATATAAAGCTATTACCGGATTCGCCGATATATCCACTGTTGGGACAAATTGAGCAGAAGAGAAAGTAGATGATGTTTTTGCTGTCACAAGTAAGGTTTGGTGGGTGTAATTTTATTTTGGTGTTGGGTACAGAGAATGTTTTGTCTGTTATTAAATGTTTACAAATTAAACAGCGAGGCTTTCCACATTTTAAATTCCCTGATAGGTTTGTATTATTTAAATATTTGTTAGAAGTGAGGATAGTTGATAGGTTGGGTGTTTGTTTCTTTGCATTTATGGGTGGTTTATCGAAAATGTCTTTGATGTTTTTGTTTGATTGGAGGTTCCTGTAATCATTTTTAAAATTTTTGATAAGTGTGTAGGAATATTGATTATGGTTAAAAACCATGGGAATTCGGTTGTTATCTTTTCGTTTTTTGTATGTGAGAAGTGTGCTACGATCTATGTGGATGGTTTTATGTAGTGCTTCCTTTATTATTTTTATTGGATATTTACATTTTAGAAACTGTTTTAAAAAAAAGTACATTTTTAAATTCAAAACTTTTTATTAATATTCTTTCCTATACATATTAAGACAGTATACGTGGATGATCATCACTATATATATATATATATATATATATATATATATATATATATATATATATATATAGTGTATTGAGGGAGGTAGCAGATAATTTTCTAAATATATATTGTTGAATATAACAGATAATGAATGTCTATTATATTTAATCATGAGCCGTTCTAAACATTGTATTTTGGCTTTAATTCCAGGTGAAAATTTTTAAAAAGGCAAAAATTCTCCAACATTTGAATATTTTTTTATTATGCTGGTTTTAAGCATTCGGCTCACATGAGCCATCCTCAGAGAGGTTACAAGGACGTTAACATAAAGACATCCACCATCAAAGATAATATTATCTTGTGTTTACATAAAACATTGCTATGTGAGGCGAAAGCATAGAACCAGCATAATAAAAAAACTATCCAAATGTTGGACAATTTTTGTTTTTATTTTCACGTAAGAAAAGGATGTTTTCTGGTCTCTCCCGACTTAGCGGTTGACCAAATTAGTTACAAGGCATAGGAAGTCGTGGAGGGCGTCGAACGCCCAAATTATGAAGGGATGCAGCACAAAGAAGAAAAAAGATATAACCAAACATGTATACAAAAGCGCTTTGGAGAAATCATGGAACGCAGGTAGGTCGATATTTTTCAGTACGACTACGTAACAATAGAGTGTGACACAAGTGACAAAAAGCAATAGTTGTTTCCAGTTAAAGCGAAACCGTAGACTGAAAGAAAAATGAATGGATATAAGTAAAATTTTGATTTCCTGGTATCGATATCAAATAAGTTTTTTTCGTCGTAAACTGAATTTTGAAGTTCTAAATAAGTCCTCTGAGCAAATGGTATCATGGCTGAGACTAAGAACTACAATTATACCTACTTAGAGCCAAACCCGAAGCAAAAACTAAAAAATATAGACATACAGGCAGATAAACAGACACACACACAAACATCTTGCCTTATATATATATATATATATATATTATCGCTTTTCTGCACTATTGTAAGAACTGCAACCTTGAAACTTCTGAATATTGTTTCTTATGTCATTGTCTATGAGTGTATCAAAGTTGATTAAAATCGGACCACTCCTATAACCCGATTTTTTCGATTATCGATTTTCGATATTTATCTGGGGTACATCGACACAAAACCTAGCTAAGAACACTCGCAGAAGCTTATAGTACAACTGTGTAAATTTTCAAGAAAATCGGTTCAGCCGTTTCGGAGTCTATAGGTAACGGTTTAGATAGATTTGTATGTACGTATGTGTAAGAACATATGTGTATGTAGATATAAGTGTGTATGTGTGTGTGTTTTCATATGTAGGGTTATATATGTATACGTATTCATTCACTTATGAGTGGCTTTATAATGGTTTTATGATCACTATTTCCGCCCAATGGAATTCTCTCGTTGGGCCTTAATGGTTCTTAACGGAGATAAGACTAACGTCTCTGTTCTGGATCATGTTATTTGATTTCGATTTCGTTTTAAAAAAGTGCTTATTCTGTGAAAAATATTTGTACCGAAAGAAACGAATAAATGTAATATAATAATCTGGCCCGGCCGAAGAAGGCCGATGAAGCGTGGGCGTTCCCGGTTGATGAAAAGTAGCGGATGTCACTTTGACCCTATTTCCGGCAGAGCGGAAATAGACAGGGTCTCTGAGAATTTACGTAGGCGTCGCGTAGGCGTCGCGTGATCAAGAAAAAACCGGAAGAAACAATTTCCGCTTTTGGAAGATATATAAAGACTGCGAAAAACACAGTCTTGCGAATCAGTTTTGAGTCTCCAGCCTCGACAGTAGAAGAGAAGTCGAGTCACAGTCGAAGTCAGAAGTCGAAACAGAGAAGTCGAAGAAGTCAGTCTCGACAGGCAGTCTAGGCAGAGAGCCAGACAAGACGAGAAGTCGAAGAAGAAGCTAGACGAGTAAGCAGAGAGGCCAGCTCCCGTCGAACCCCCCGTCACCACGTCGAAGCCCACTAATTAGAAGCGCGCTCTCTCAACTCTCTGTCCACTAGGCGACACGGTCCAGCGTTCATTAATAAAAATATTAATATATTTTTATATATACATGCTTGTTTGTCTGTTTCTTGCTATATAACAGACGTTTATTTGGTGCTAGTGACCTGCTGTTTTGAGGACAACGAAACAGATTGATACGAGGGTTTACCACAACAACAATTGAAAATTCCGGACTTAAAACTACCGGAAAGAAGACGAGAATAGTAAACAACAGGACGACAAGCGAGGAAGGAAGAAAAAGCAAAAAAAAAAGAAGACGAAAATATAGCAGCCGTATGACTGGACATCGCAAGGTAAAGTGTCACTTTGATTTAATAGTGTGTGTGTTCTCTGCTCGTGTTATAGTAGGTTTCGTTAAAAAAGAAAAAAGAAAGAAAAAATGGGACAGCATACTGTTGCCGATCTGACCGTAGAAATGAGAAATACGGATTATTCGGTAGAACGGAGGTGGTGAAACAGACTACATGTAGGGAGTAGCGCATTAGGTTTGGGGTTGATGAGGAAGAAGGTGTTAAAATGAGGAAGAAAGTGTAAAGTGAAGTGTTAAAATTGACAGTGGGGTGTTGAAGTTGACGAGAGGAAGAAAGTTGAAATATTTGCCTCTCTGTCGGTGTTAGGGCATCTGAGATGGTGGTTTTTTGTTTTTTTTAATGTTTTACCATATATGTGAAGTGAGAAAATAGTTAATATTTCGTAGAATAAATATTTAATGAAATAATTTTGGGTTGTGTCTTAATTTTACTTAAAAAGCGGCATGAACTTTTCAGACAACCCGATAGAAATATTGACGAACAACTATTCTCAATGTGATTATGAAGGTCAGTTGTATGGTTGAAATAGTTGAGTTTTTCTGACCAGTACTCGAGCCGAATTAAAGGAAAAAAAAAAAAAAGAAACACAATCGATGTTCTACGTACACAAACTTTCCCCAATTGGAGTATTAGCGGAAAGTGACTCTCTCCATTTTCTCCATTTGGCCTTGTATTGCATGAACTAAATCAAGTTTGGTAAATATTAACAAATTATAAATATAACTGAATGCTACCACAATGGGAAAGTCGGAGAAACGAAAGGGTTCTTTAATTTTGATCTCGTCAACAGAATTTGTTCGTAAGCGTTAATTTGTCAAAATTTAAAAATGTTTGTGTTTTGCGTGACATTTCTACAGCATAGAAATGACTTAAATGTTATCGAGTGTTTTAAAGTGTAATTTTAATTATGCAGTTAACAACAGCCAACAAAATCGCCAATTATAAATATATCTCAACATCGTTGCTTGAAAACAACTGCATTGTTTGGTTATTTCTTTGCAAATACACCGATTATATATATTCTTAAAACATTCACCCGCGTCTCAGTGTTTCGCGATGTGAGTCAGATATTGAAAAGATATTTTGTTATCGATATGGTGGAATCGGATTATTTGGGGAGATTTGGGAAAATTAAATTAAAATCTAAAACTTATTTTTATTTACGTGAAAGTACTTCACTTTTATGCTTTTGTGCAGGTTCCCATAAATTCAACATCATTTGTGAATTATGCTTTTGTTCAACATCCTCTGTGAATTTTCATTTATGTGACTTGTGAAATATCTTTTGAAGATATATTAATTTCTGAAAACTAGTAAATATGGAGAGATTTAGTGAAGGGTATGAGGAACTCCCGAAGAAGTTGACGATAGGTCAACGGGCGTTCAAATGTCTCGGCGTTAAACAGAGAGATGTTAACAAATCAGATATGCTTGGGTTCGAATCCAGAGGAAGTAGTTCAGGGAATGGAAAGCATTGCACAAACTAAGGAACTACGAGTCACGGGTCCATTTTTTAAAAAAATTTTTTTTGGACTAAATTAATATCCTCCACAAGTAAATTGCATGCGGATTAAAGTTGGAATCAGGGTAATTTTCTTAAATTTCTATTGAACATTTCTCGGTCAGACAATGAATGGTATGTACGGCAAATAATGACCATTTTTTCTGTGTTCAAACATAGTATGTTTGAAATTAAATTAAATTAAATGAGGTTACGTGGTAACAATAAACTCGAGCAGAGGCACGCATGGTGTTGGTCAAGGGTGATTTCCTCGATGTTAGTTGTAAACTAGAGCGCGGTTACCGCTTAATAATCATGTGATTATGCATCGAAGAGTGTACGCTTATGGACAGACGCGAGAAGGAAAATGAACATTTTAAGAACTTTGCCCAATTCTGTGAAAATGGATATTAAAAAAAAAAAAAGAAGAAAAAAAAAAAAAGCACAATGAAACATCGAGCTGGTAGAACAATTTTCAAGATGGACACGAACATTGTCGGGTTGCCGATGTAGGCTCCCCTATATATTTTTTTTTGTTGTTTTTTTGTTTCAGCATGCACATGTTTTGTTGTTTTGGCATGCACATGTTTTATACAATTGTAGGGCTTGTGTGGCATGGGGAGGAGAGTGAGGATGTTGCGCTTAAAATGTTCTTAGGCGAACATTTTGAAAAATGGGTGGGCGAGGAGTGTAATATAATAATCTGGCCCGGCCGAAGAAGGCCGATGAAGCGTGGGCGTTCCCGGTTGATGAAAAGTAGCGGATGTCACTTTGACCCTATTTCCGGCAGAGCGGAAATAGACAGGGTCTCTGAGAATTTACGTAGGCGTCGCGTAGGCGTCGCGTGATCAAGAAAAAACCGGAAGAAACAATTTCCGCTTTTGGAAGATATATAAAGACTGCGAAAAACACAGTCTTGCGAATCAGTTTTGAGTCTCCAGCCTCGACAGTAGAAGAGAAGTCGAGTCACAGTCGAAGTCAGAAGTCGAAACAGAGAAGTCGAAGAAGTCAGTCTCGACAGGCAGTCTAGGCAGAGAGCCAGACAAGACGAGAAGTCGAAGAAGAAGCTAGACGAGTAAGCAGAGAGGCCAGCTCCCGTCGAACCCCCCGTCACCACGTCGAAGCCCACTAATTAGAAGCGCGCTCTCTCAACTCTCTGTCCACTAGGCGACACGGTCCAGCGTTCATTAATAAAAATATTAATATATTTTTATATATACATGCTTGTTTGTCTGTTTCTTGCTATATAACATAAAGTGTGGTCTGAAAAAATGAACTAATTTAGTTCATAGAAATGAATTATAATTTATAACCACTTTAAATGATGTGTTCAGTTTTCCTTTATGAATATCATATTGCTCTGGATAATATCCACTGAACTCTCTATACAGATCTATTACTTCATATTTTATATTAAGTAGATCTTGCAGAAGTGAACGCCACTCATATCCTTCGATTTCTCCACTTATTCTCATCGGAGAGGCGCCGAGTAACATTTTTAAAGTCGTTGATATTTCCATGGCTGGGGATCGAACCGCAACCACCCGCACTCCACCATTGCACATCCATTGTAGGTCTTTATAACATTTGCCATTTCGGCATCACCTGACCCTCCCTCCATCCCCACGTTAAGTAGGTAACTCGTTGCCTGTTCATGTCCCTTTTGTCTTCGATATGTCCTGTGAGTATCAAATTCTCCAAGTCTCATTATATGTCCAAGAAATTTCAACCATCTTATTTTCGATTCTGAATATGTGTGCTTTTTGTCTCCATTTTTCTTTAGATTTCCTTATTGATTACATGCTCCGTCCGTGTTATTCTCAGCGCGCGGAAAAC
The DNA here is from genome assembly GCA_037127315.1 of Ascarosepion bandense. NCBI lineage: Eukaryota > Metazoa > Mollusca > Cephalopoda > Sepiida > Sepiidae > Ascarosepion > Ascarosepion bandense. Next base: position 5,024,841 of record JBBBDQ010001831.1, on the reverse strand, counting down.
TGAACTGAGCACGGGGAAAGATCTGAATATCTGGTCGGGTGCCCCTGCTGCTCTCCTTGGGCTTCTTGACAAAATACAAAGGAGGATCTGTAACGTGGTTGATACTGACTTGGCAGACCGGCTGCAGCCGCTCTCACACCGGCGTGATGTAGCTTCCCTGTGCCTCTTCTACAAGTACTTTCATGGCTTCTGCTCTGATGAGCTTAGATCACTGGTGCCGCCTAAGCACGAATTTACACGAGATACTAGATTAGCAACTAGGTCCCACCCTTTTACAGTTAAACAAATAAGATGTAACCGTAAATTCTACTCCAACAGCTTCTTTTCTCGCGCTTCCCGCCTGTGGAACTCCCTTCCACAAGTCTGCTTTCCCGACAGTTACAATCTCCAGGTGTTTAAATGTAGGGTCAATAGACACCTCCTATCACACTAACTCCCAATTATTCTCAGAACACTCTCATCTACCCAACCCTCATTCTCGGTATCCTTACCCGCCTATCACCCACCCTCTGACATTTCCTATATTTAATCATCCTTTCTCCACTCTATGTAGCCCCCTGCGCAGTAGCGGCAGTGACATGCCTTGCTCGGTGTGAAACGCTTATAAAAAAAACAAAAAAAAACAATAACATTCATACTAGTGTTGTTTATTTGTTCATTGATTGGTTCGCTTCTTTCGGTTTATCAAACTTTTTTAGGTTATTTAAAGCCATAAAATATTTTCAGATTGTAAGATATTTTTCGAGATGATTTAGTGACGAGAGAAGAGTTGAATTTATACCTAATCAGATTTGATAAAATATGAATTATAATGTGGATATAAAGTGGGGGATCAGTACTATATTAAACTCAATATATAAAATGATCCCTCTTTTTGTGGTCACGGTAGTTTCTACACATTTATGTTTCATAGAATGTAAATAAATCTAAAAGACATGCCTATGTAGCTAATCAGTATTTCATTGATTGATTTGTTTTCTGTGCCTTATTAACAGACATGGAATTATAATATAGATATAAAATGGGGGATCAGTACTATATGAAACTCAATATATAAAATGATCCCTCCTTTTGTGGTCACGGTAGTTTCTACACATTTGTTTCATAGAATGTAAATAAATCTAAAAGACATGCCTATGTAGCTAATCAGTATTTCATTGATTGATTTGTTTTCTGTGACTTATTAACAGACATGGAATTATAATATAGATATAAAATGGGGGATCAATTCTATATTACAACCAATATATAAAATGATCCCTCACTTTCTGGCCACGATAGTTTTCATGTATTTATATTCCAGAGAATGTAAATAAATCTAAAAGACATGCCTGTATTGTTAATCAGTATTTCATTGACTGACTCATTCGTTTTCTTTGGTTTATCAACCCATTGCCGGTAACTATGAAAGTGGGGGATCAATTCTATATTACAATCAATACATAAACGCATCCTTCATTTTGTGGCTACAGTAATTTCTCTACATTTATAGTCCAGAGAATGTAAATAAATCTAAAAGACATGCCAGTGTAGCTAATCTGTATTTGATTGATATGTTTGCTACGGTTTATCAACCCTTTGCAAATTATTTAAAGCCAAGAAAATTTTTAGCTTGTTAGATCTTTTTTTTTTTTAAAGATGATGAGATTTAGCGATACAAGTCTTATTAATTAACCTATAGCCGGGGGAGAAGATGTGGATTCGTACTTTTCCCAGTGGTATTTGCGATTAAGTGAATATAATGAACCCAACTGGAATTGGAACTCTTTTTTCTGATTTACAGTTCCAAGCCATTATTCATTACACCACCCGCACACCCAAGCTTACAGCACCGAGTATTCCTAAGCGACCACCGATATATAGACTCACAACGTTAGACATAGGTTCAACAGATTTTAAAATAAGAGTTTTCCTTTACCCCGGACAAGTTACCACATCAAGGCAAGAAGGTTCAGTTAGCCCAGTTAAAGGAGACTGAGCGATTGGTTCATTTTTCTACGGCTTATCAACCTTTTGTAGGTTATTTAAAGCCAGAAAATATTTTAGGGTATAAGATTTTTTGGTGGGGCTAATAATAATTTATATACATCTTATTAATTAACCCATAGCCTGGGGTTGGAAAAAGACACGAATTCTTAGGTTTCCTACGGGTAATTGCGTAATTGCGCGTAAGTAAATACAACGAACCAAACCGGAATTGGAACCCGGTTCTCCAATTAACAATTTCGAGCTGTCATCCATTACACCACCCGCACATCCAAGCTTACAGTAAATGGTATTCAAAAGCTGTCACCCATCTAGGTACTTAAGCTCAAGAACAAGAACATTTTTGCCGAAAGTTAATATAAAATAATGTGTTTCTATCGGATTGCATTCAAAGAAACAAGAGTTACCTCCCTTGTTTCGTAAACAGTTTAACGAAAGAAGTCAAGAGAACAAAAATATGAAATCCCTGAAAATGTGCTGATAGGGATGAGTGCAGAAAAGGAAATCGGAAAGTTCACTTCAGTTGGGAAAGGCATTAACCTGTTATAATCTTCCTAAAACCAGATCTTCTTCTGATTCAGTCAGTTTAGGTGCCATACGTGATACACGCTTGGGCGATCATGTCTCTAAAGAGACATGACTGACTGGGCAGAAGATTATCCAGCAGTAGGTTGCCATTGCTTTCTGCGGTAGACTGGTTGCCGACCAAGGCTATAGAACCCAATCTGTCCTGCTATTTAACCCATAACTGGAAGGAAGAGACGGATTAATACCTTTCCCAAGGGTATTTGCGCGTAAGTGAATACAATGGATTCAGCTGGAATTCGAACTCGGCTCCCCGGTTTCTCGTTCCGAGCCGATATCCACTGTACCACAACGTACATCCATCTTCTGATTCATGCTGCACAAATTTCTACCACTTTGCCGGGTGTAAACATGAAGCTCTAGGGAGATGGTTAATGTTTATTTTTATTTTTATTTTTTTAATCATATCACCCTGAGCAAGGCGGTAACGCCACTGATGTGCAAAGGGGCTACATAAGAGTGAAAAGATTGGAAAAAAGAAAACCGGAAACCACATCTTAAACAGGGAACAAGGGATGAACCTCTACACCTGTTCAATAGACATGGGTGGGGTGTGAACCGGGCGTTTTATTAAATCGGCCTTGTGTCATACATAACCAAACTTCCTATAACTTAGGATTATTCACTATCATCAAAAGGTTGTAGATTGGAATTTGTGGAAGAATAAAAGTATACCTTTTGCATGTTTAAATAAAAATTTATTTAATGGAAAAGAATAACATTTATTGGTAGAAGTTAAACGTACACGAGGAACAGTATTAAGAAGTTAAGGGTATCAAGAGTTTGTAGTAGTCCTTGCAAGAATGAGTTTATGTGCGGTGAGAGATGAGATGTGAAAGAGAAAGATAGAAACGATAATAATAACGATCGCTTGACGTTTGTCGAGGGACGTGTTAATTACTCTCGTCTTCTTTTCTCTCTGACGACAGTCTTTTATTTCGTTTGTGCATTCACTCCCGGATGTGATTCTCGCCTTTCCATTAGACGATAAACAAATTTTGCGTCGGCTCGCGAAAAGGGTTAGTGAAAAGAATTTTTTTCTAATAATTAAAGATTATTTGTTTCGTTTTTTTTGTTTTTTTTTTAGTTGTTTCCTTGTTTTTTAATGGACGACAAACATTTCGCATCAAGGTGTGAAATTTCACGTGTTTTGTGTGTGCTAAGCAAAAATTTTGTAAATTCGAGAAAATTCGGTTATTTCTAACAAAATAAATGAGTCAGTGTATAACATTTGAATGTTTAAATCTAGAACTTGTTTTGTTCACTACAAACACACCGAAACCCAAGGCTGAAGTAAAAACATAGGCTCTGCACATAGCTTCCGTTTCGCTTACATACTCACAGAAAATTACAATCTAGAATTTCCAGCAAAAGCAGCCACTCTCGCTGGAAGAAACAAAGAAAAATTGAAGCTGATCTGAGCCAAAGAAAAGGATATAAGAACTCATCAAAGGGATTTCTTAGTCAGTCGACCGGCACACCAGCCATGATTCACCATACTCGTTGACAATGACCTCCCAACTTCAATAATACACGCTAAAGGCCGTCGCCATAGTAATTCACAACTCACTCTCCATCTCCAACCGTACGAACGACTTTTATGACTCTACTTATCTCTTTCTTTTAACGGGAGACATCTACGTCGATGTACCATATGCTCTATATTTTCATTCATACATTAATTTATTTCCTAAAACTTCGTCGTTTCTTCTTTGTTCTGCCACCATCCGCTTAATATAACAAACCCACCTCGTTTTTTCTGTAGCTATGGGTAAATTAAATAGAAGTGTTGACTGAGATCTGTAGTAACCTGCAGAGAATTAGCGTAGCTAGAGGAGAGACTGTCCGTCACAGTCGTCACGGTCGGTGCCATACGGTAGGGTTAGGGGGCACTTTGGGTTCGCTACATAAAGGATTTTTCAGTGTGCCCAAGTCAAGGTTTAAAGTAGATTTTACCGGTAATACTGGTACAAAATTGCTCAACCCCTCACGACACCTTCCCCTTTAGGAGACACCTCAGGCGCAGGGTAACAACCCCAGCCCCTTCCCGAAAAAGATGTTCTACCTGAGGAGATGCCCCCACCCCCAACAGGGGCTTCCGCTAATATTATTTTGAAATGTTCCCGGGCGAATGAATGGGTCTGCTAAAGCTAGGGACCTCTACTAGTTCGCTGAAAAAAAACAAAACAAAAAAAACAAAAAAAAAAAAAACAGCATAGCATGATGAAAAAAGATTCCAAACCTAATAAAGACAAAGTTTTATCGTCTAAATGTTAAATGCTATTATTAAGAGGAAAAACTAATGTATTTTCCCTCCTGTCACGCTCATGGAGATAGAAAGAGAGATAGCAGCGATAGATAGTGTCGGCTCATTCATTCTCTTTACTACCAGTTATTAAACTTTACTACCAGTTAAGAAAGATCGTGTTTGTTTTGTAAAAGTGCCGTATTATTATTATTTTTTTCTTTTTGGCAATAATTATGTCGTCGAGTAGTGAAGAATATATATATATATATATATATATATATATATATATATCATCTTTATTATAATAAAACAAGGTATATATATATATATATACATACATATATATATATACAGACATATATATATATATATACATATATATATATATATATATATCATCTTTATTATAATAGAACAAGGTATATATATATATATATATATATATATATATATATATATATGAGCAGCTATTTTTTTTATTTAAACATGTTCCGTTAAATACGACCGACAAAGAAAATTTTATTAAATAGAATGTACTTGTAATTCCTTCCGTGCACCTTGCTATCTTTGTCTCAAGGATAAATTAGCAATCACCAGATTTAAGATCAAGCTTAATCTTTGAAACCAAAGAAATGAACTTACTGTAAACATAGTGCATTGTTTACTTTATAATATGGGTTGTAATATTAAGAATTTATGTATACTATTTTCTCTGGAGTCACTTGTTATTTACCTTTATTTGATGGGTATTTATATCTGACGTTGATTGTAAAATCAATATTTGCTAGGCATTTAATTTGGCATATATTATCGTATTAACATGCTAAGTATTTAATCTAGCATAGACCGTCAAACTATATAGTTATGAGGTATTTAATTTAACATAGATTATTATATTAGTATTCAATAAATTTTAATCTAGCATCTGGTTAATATTTACTATATATATATATATATATATATATATATATATATATATATATATAAGCGAGAGTCACTACAGTCAGTTTAGTGTCATACGTCAGACACGCTTTGGGCGATCATGTCTTGAAAGAGACATGATTGACTGGGTAGAAGATTATCTTTCTGCGGTAGACTGGTTTCCACCCAAAGCTATAGAACCCAATCTGTCTTGTTATTTAACCCATAACTGGAGGGAAGAGACAGATTAATACCAAGGGTATTTGTGTGTAAGTGAATGCTAGGAATTTAACTGGAATTCGAACTCGGCTCCCCGATTTATTGTTCCGAGCCAATATCCACTGCACAACAACTCACATCCTACAGCATGTCGTAAATTTTAGGGGGCGGAGGCGGGTAAACACTCGGGTTGGCCCTGGCAGCACAAACTCCAGCTACGCTGCTGTTCTAAACAGTCGAGAAATTAAAGGCAAATCGCTTCACTATTTTTCCCGAGAATCATGGCAAATCACAGATAATAAAAGGAAAATCTGTGAAGAAACATGATCGCCTTTGTTATGAAAATGCATTGCATTAAAAAGAAGAAAAAATAGAAACAATTTCTCATTCGGAATTCAATATTCATTCAAATAAAATTGAAAAATATTTGAGATTCTAAAAAAACAAAAATTTCAGGCGGTAAAATTAAAAACAAAAAAAATATAAAACGATTGAGAAAATTCTAGAAAATTCGTCGCGACTGCGCGTGCGCCATTCTTTTTGTTTTTAACCAATCAAATTACTTTATTTGCGAGTTTCTCTTTGTACACGTGGCAGAAACTACGTTGAAATTTTTTTCTTTTTTTTTTTAACTTATCTTACTCAAAGCTGCCAAATGAGGCAGGAGATTTTTTTTTGTTTCGTACCAAACTCTAACCGTTCCTTTCAATCCAGCGTCACTCACACATCATAAGCAAAGAAAAAACTGTTTCTTTTATACTTATATTTATTTTTTACAGCTAGATTTTATATTACTTTTGCTTCTTTCTCGGTTTTTCTTTCTTTTCAATTAATCCTCCGTTTTCTCTTCTCTTTCTTTTTATTTTTTTTATACTTCCTTTCTGTTTCTTTCTTAGCTTATTCCTTTTCTTTCTTTCTGTCTTTCTTTTTTTGTTGTTCTTTCTCTTCCTTTCTTGCATTTTTTCTTTCTGTTTTCTTTCTTTTCACGTAATATGATCACGCTTTTTTTCTTTACTTTCTTATTTTTCATACAAATAGCTCTTTTATTTTATCTTCATTTTCTTTTTCTTTCTTTTTTATACTTCCTTGCTTACCTTATTCCTTTTCCTTCTGCCTTTCTTTTTCTTTCTTCCTTTTCGTGGATTATGATCCTGCCTTTTTTCTTTTCTTTTCTTTACTTTCTTTCTTCTTTTTTCTTTCTTTCTTTTTACGCAAATGGTCCGTCATTTTTCTCTTTCTTTTTTCCTTCTTTTACTTTCTTTTTATATTCTTTCTTTCTTTCTTTCTTTCTTTCTTTCTTTCTTTCTTTCTTTCTTGTTCGCTATTTCTTTCTTTTTTTTTCACGTACTATGTGATCCTTCCCTTGTTTCTTTTCTTTTCCGTTGTATTCTTTTTCTCATTTTCTTTCTTTCTTTCTTTCTTTCTTTCTTTCTTTCTTTCTTTCTTTCTTTCTTTCTTTCTTTCTTATACCTTAAAAAATATCGGGAAATACACCAATAATCTTGAACCATTAGTAAAAATAATTGTTGGTAAATAAAAGATAAATAAATAAAGTTCTCGAAATAAATATTTCCAGAGCCTTCAATTAAATATTTTTTTAAAAAAAGGAACCGGTAAAAATAGTAAGGTGAAAGATGTAATATTTGTTTTCTATGAAAGTAGAGGCTTTTCGACAAAAATTATAAATAACCCTAATTTACAAAACAAAAGAAACGACTTAATGACTACAGGTAGACATAAAAACAAATACTGTCGAATGTCGAACCATATTGATTTCAATTATTGCGGTCGATACATCTAACCGTACTGTGATACAGCGAAACAGGACTGTCTGCAGATAACGATATATATATATATATATATATATATATATATATATATATATATATATATATATGTCTGCAGATAACGATATATATATATATATATATAGGAAATAATGACAAATCCATAAAAACTGAGAAGTTAATCCCAAAATTTATCTAATCAATAAAATATTAAATAAATAAAATTAGAGAGCTCAATGGATATCAATCAGAGCAATATGAGAAGAAAACTCAACACATAATTAAACGGTTATAAATTCAGAATTTATTTCGGCAGTTGTAAAAATTACAACCTGCTTCTATTGGGCAGTAATTTCTATTTGTTCACGCTTCATTAAAAATGACAGATAAGGTATTATGGTTAAGTTGGATGAATCTTATTTTACGTATGACTGAATATGTGTAATGTTTATGTGTGGGTGCAAAGTCGTGTATTTGTTTTATATTCTGAACATGGTATGCATATTTTTGCAGTGTTCGTTGTTAATATTATTAAGTGCTGTATTTTTCTTTTCTTTTTTTTATTAATAATGCTTCCATTTTTTTTTTTTTTTTTGTCTTTTTTGCACGCGGATATTTGTGTTATCAAAAAGTATGTTCCTCATAGAGATCGGTAGGTCCCTGTGTGAGTTTAAATAATATCGAATTGAACCTCTGATCGAAGAAATGCAAATTTAATCTTCTCGTCAACCGATATATATATATATATATATATATATATATATATATATAGTGCTGTGATGATGATTACTGCCAAGATTGTTTTTTCTTTTCTTTTTTTCAGTCAGTCAGTTAAAGTGCCATACGTGATACATACACGCTTGGGCGATCATGTCTCGAAAGAGACATGACTGACTGGGCAGAAGGTTATCCAGCAGTAGGTTGCCATTGCTTTCTGCGGTAGACTGGTTGCCGACCAAGGCTATAGAACCCAATCTGTCCTGCTATTTAACCCATAACTGGAAGGAAGAGACGGATTAATACCTTTCCCAATGGTATTTGCGCGTAAGTGAATACAATGGATTCAACTGGAATTTGAACTCGGCTCCCCGGTTTCTCGTTCCGAGCTGATATCCACTGTACCACAAGTACTTTACTGATAAAAATATATTTTGGCAAACAGGTTTTTTGTTGTAAAGTGCTCGATATCGATATGGAGATAGAGCGTTAACAGGAATAATGTAGTGGAGTTTGTCACTTAAATGAGCAGAGTCATGCCGATGTCGAAGTTTCGTGAAAGCAGCGTTATGATGCTCCCACTCGTTAGAGCTTAATTCCAAACTGCTGTTGTGTTCCAGGAAAAAACTCGGGAAACTTCGAAGTCGTATTTACGATAAAAAAAAAAACCTGTATGATTTATTATTTCTAAAGAATTAATAAATTTATTTTTAATCCGATATTCTTATTACTGCAAACATTATTATAGTAGATACTTCTTACTTAAAATAGATGCGCCATTGTTAGATATTTATTAAACTGTGTGTATTGCACACTATTAACAAGCGCATTCCAGAAATCGAAGTAAATGAAATGTAATTCAAATAAAGGTCCATTATAAGCAATAAAAACGACTTGTTTTGTTTTGAATATATGCATGAAGCGTATGCATATATACATTAGTGTAAATATATTTCACGCTTTGAGATATTATCTTCTCGAACGTCCGACAATGACTTGGTGGGTTTATCTCCGGCTGCTGAAAAATCAATTGGGTTTCGTTCATGACTTGAGGCGGGCATTTAAACTAGCGGCACTGATGAGCTGTGATATAGCGAAACAAGCCTATATGCAGATGATATATATATATATATATATATGTGTGTGTGTGTGTGTGTGTGTGTGCGTGTGTGTACCACCCACGTCTATTGAACAGGTGAAGAGGCTCATCCCTTGTTTCCTTCTTAGGATGTGGTTTCCGGCTTTCTCTTTTCCAATCTTTTCACTCTTTTATTTATTTATTTTTTCTTTACTTCAATTGGAGTAGATAGACTAAACTATCGCCCGGTTCACACTCCACCAACGTCTATTGAACAGGTGAAGAGGCTCATCCCTTGTTTCCTTCTTAGGATGTGGTTTCCGGCTTTCTCTTTTCCAATCTTTTCACTCTTTTATTTATTTATTTTTTCTTTACTTCAATTGGAGTAGATAGACTAAACTATCGCCCGGTTCACACTCCACCAACGTCTATTGAACAGGTGAAGAGGCTCATCCCTTGTTTCCTTCTTAGGATGTGGTTTCCGGCTTTCTCTTTTCCAATCTTTTCACTCTTTTATTTATTTATTTTTTCTTTACTTCAATTGGAGTAGATAGACTAAACTATCGCCCGGTTCACACTCCACCAACGTCTATTGAACAGGTGAAGAGGCTCATCCCTTGTTTCCTTCTTAGGATGTGGTTTCCGGCTTTCTCTTTTCCAATCTTTTCACTCTTTTATTTCTTTTCTTTTCTTTACTTCAATTGGAGTAGATAGACTAAACTATCGCCCGGTTCACACTCCACCAACGTCTATTGAACAGGTGAAGAGGCTCATCCCTTGTTTCCTTCTTAGGATGTGGTTTCCGGCTTTCTCTTTTCCAATCTTTTCACTCTTTTATTTATTTTCTTTTCTTTACTTCAATTGGAGTAGATAGACTAAACTATCGCCCGGTTCACACTCCACCAACGTCTATTGAACAGGTGAAGAGGCTCATCCCTTGTTTCCTTCTTAGGATGTGGTTTCCGGCTTTCTCTTTTCCAGTCTCTTCGCTTCAGTGGCGTTACCGCCTTGCTCAGGGTGATATGATTAAAAAAAATATATATACTCTTGAGAATTTTTTAGATATTCTACAAATTCATGGGTAATACATATTTCGCATCCAAACCTGCCGCTCCTCAGACCCAGGAGCGGCAGGTTTGGATGCGAAATATGCATTACCCATGAATTTGTAGAATATCTAAATTTTTTTCTAGATTATATTACTTTGTTAAATTAAATAAAACATTTAACATTGAGTTCTTTTGAGTTCGTATCTACAGGAATTTACCAGAATTAAATAGCAAATAGTCTACGTTATATATATATATATATATATATATATATATATATATATATATATATAGTACTGTGCAAAAGTATTCGGAAAAACCTATTTTATCTTTTATGAGGCATATTAACAGAAAATAAACAATTTAATTAAAGTAATTTTATTTGATTTACTCAACAAAAGCTTAAACAAGAAAAATACTTGTTACAAAATAAAATATTTAGTATAATAGCCTTTTGCTGTGATCACAGCCTTCATTCCGTCAGACATTGACATCACAAGTTTCTTCAATGTATCTAATGGTATTTCCTGCCAAGCAGCTTGTATTTGTTCCCAATGTGTGTCTTGCGAAGTAACATTAGTTTTATTAATTTTTTTTAATTCAAAATATCCCATAGATGTTCAATAGGATTGAGATCAGGACTCTGTGGGGGCCAATTCAAATTCCGAAGCCTTCCTTCTTCTTCCTTTTTAGTTAAATAATTGTTACAAAGGTTTGGCTTTTCACCCTGTATTTGAATTTCAGTTTTTAGGAAAATCACCCCTGTCCTAATAGTTTTACACAATATCGGTAGTGTGCAAGTGTTAGGACAGGGGTGATTTTAAACTTTATTTTGGTGCCTCATAAAATATAAAATAGTTCTTGTCCTAATACTTTTGCACAGTACTATATATATATATATATATATATATATATATATATATATATATATATATATATGGTGTAAGTTCACTTGTGGCCGAGTATGACTACTTTGATACAAAGATTTTTATGGATTACGATTATCTCGTTAGCGTCGTCTAAGGTAACACAATTTTTTCAGTTAGTCCTGGCATTGATTGACACTTATATATATATATATATATATATATATATATATATATATATATATATATACATGGTGCGATAACTAAATTGTCTCCATTTTCCATTTTTAATTTCGCGCATGCTCGTTGTTTGTTTTTTATATTGTCGACTGTACCGTCCGTGAGAAAAAGAACACCATCATGCAATTCATTCCATCATTAATTTGGAAACGGCATACTGTACTCTTTGGCATTCGCCCAGGAATGCAAACATTTCAGAATGTTTTGGTGCCAATCTGAGGGCAGCGCAGAGGATTTGGAATGATTTGGGCGAGTCTAATGGTGATTACGAAGGCACGGCAAGTATGAAATCTCACTCTCATTGTTCTGATAAGAAAAGAACTAACAAATTTGTAGGTGAGGGCGTCATGCTCAACACAGGGTCCTACATCAAATGCCTTGAGGAGGCCTTGAGGAGGCCTTGAGGAGGTCATGCTGTCAAGAGGATGGCTAATCGAAAAATTGTTGTTTAAATTACTCAAAAATTAAAATATCACTTTCATTTTAACAGATATATTTCATTTTAACAGATATACTTACCAAAAATATCTCGAAATATTAAAGAATAAATTTATTCAATAAAATCACCCTTAGTTTCAACCACAGATTCCAGACGATTTCCGAAACTCTTGCAATTTTGCTGGTCGGTTTCCTTCTTTGGTGTTTGCTGCCGTAATCCTTGCCTTCTGTTAATTTCTGGTTACAAGACGTGTTGTTGATCTCACACATAATAATCAAGGGTAGTACCAAGACCTTCTTTATAAAGAAGGTCTTGGTAGTACAGTCTAGGGAGTTAGGTGGCCAGATGTAAGGGGTGATGTGTTTGCAGAAATTGCCTGACTGGATTTTCCAGCTTGTGCAACATAATGCAGAGTCCTGTTGCCAGACATAGAGTTTTCCAGCAGCCACCTTCTTGGAGCAGCACTCCTCAAGGCACTAGATATCGGACTCCGTGTTGAGGCCTTGTGGGAAGATGAATGGAGGTTTAACATCGCCTCCCCCAGACAGAAAACATTAAGAAGTCGCCTTCCTGACAAATTCATCATGTGATTCGAAACCGGGTCTCATAGAGAGCGAACGTTCATAGCATGATTATACCGTTTTGTCATTTGCATAAACATTCCAAAAAATGAGTTGTGTAGATTTTTAAACAAGATATATATATATATATATATATATATATATATATATATATATATTGTTTTTTTTGTTTTGTTTTTTTTGGAATATCAGAAAAAATTATAGTAATGACGTGTAAACCATTTTGCGTTGTTAACCGAATTTCGGAGTTCCACGTAAATATTGCCATTAGTGTAGTCTGCAACGTTTCCAGAATGTTCGTTGCTTTTTTCGACAACACAATCTTAAACACGTGGCGATCTTAGAGGATTAGAAGCAAAATATGGATGAATTTTTTTTTTATTCCGTACATAGACGTTTATGATAAGAATAGAGAATGAATATGGAAGATGAGTAGGCGTTAATAATGATGAACAACGCCCATCTTGGAGGCGTTCCTATGCAAATGAAACCTGCTTGTTGTATTCATCAAATGTCCCGTAAACATTTTGGTAATGTTCAAAGACATAAATGACGAAATAGTTTTAAGGACAATTTTTCCATGGGCTAAATAAACTTGAGTGTTATGTAGTTTTGGAAAACATTATGTTTTTTTAACTTTCTCGTTTAGTCGACATCCTTTGTAATACGTTTTTCTTAGATTTTCTTCTATCTATCTATCTATCTATCTATCTATCTATCTATCTATCTATCTATCTATCTATCTATCTATCTATCTCATTCTGTTCATTGTATACCTAACTTTGTAATATTAATAATATATGTTTATATTCTGTAAACTATATATATATATATATATATATATTAATTATATATATATATATATATATATATATATATATATATATATATACAGTTTACACACACACACACACACACATATATATCATTCTCTTCACTGTGTATCTGTCTATCTCATTTTGTTCGCTGTATATCTATCTATCTCATTCGTTCATATCGATCTCATTCTGTACATATCTATCTATCTAACTAGCTAACTAGCTGTATATATATATATATATATATATATATATATAGTTTACAGAATATAAACATATATTATCAATATTACAAAGTTAGGTATACAATGAACAGAATGAAATATATATATATATATATATATATATATATATATATAGTCATCCGCAGACAGATCTGTTTCACTGTATGACAGCTCATCAGTACGGTTAGACAGCCGATTGCTTTTTACCCAGGACTGAAACGCGACCGAATTGGCAGACTTTTTACGTGTATATTTTCATTATATACGCCCAGTAACTGAGAGTGTTCTAATTCATTGCTGAATGAACGATGCGTATATGCTGGAGTAGCTACTGTTTTTCAAAGTCTGCCATTTTTTCAGAGTGCTCAATTAGGGTGTGATATACAGTTTATATATATATATATATATATATATATATATATATATATATATATATATATATATATATCATTCTGTTCACTGCATATCTATCTTTCTCATTTTGTTCGCTATCTATCTATCTATCTATCTATCTATCTATCTATCTATCTATCTATCTACCATAAAAACTTCAAAGACGATTTTATCTTGTGTTGACATAAAACATTGCTAGGCATCGATAACAGTTACCAAATAGCAAACACAGTTCGTAAACTTGTAATGCGGTTCTAAGAAGTCACATCGCGTGAAAGCTCGAAATGTTTGATGGTAGATGTTTTTTTGTTAACGTCCCTGTAACCTCTCTGAAGATGGCTCATATAAGCCGAAAGCTTAGAACCAACTTAATAAAAAATGATCGAAATGTTGGTGAATTTTTGTCTTTATTTTCAACTGAAATTAAAGCCAAAATACGATGTTTAGAACGGCTCATGATTAAACAGAATAGACATTCATTGTCTCTTATATTTAACAGTATATGTTTAGAAAATGATCTGCTGCCTCGATACACTATAATATATATATATATATATGTGTGTGTGTGTGTGTGTGTGTGTGTGTGTGTGTGTGTGTGTGTGTGTGTGTGTGTCTGTGTGTGTGTGTGTGTGTGTGTGTGTGTGCAGCTAGAGTGTTTTGCTGGGCCTTGATTTGATCAGTTTCAAGCAGTTCATTCCCCTTTCCCATCCTTGACCAATTCATTTCTCACACCTATTATATTTTACAGTAAGTTCTCCTAATTAAAACTTTGATAAGCGAGAGCGAAACCAGTTGTTTCCTCTTTAAAATTTCATCCTTATTATGCCCTGTAATATAAAAGTTATTACTTTTAAAGCAACACACACACACACACACACACACACACACACACACACACACACACACACACACACACACATATATATATATATATATATATATATATATATATAGCTTTTGAATATTTTCCATTTGTAAACGAATGGAATATATATATATATATATATATATATAGAGAGAGAGAGAGAGAGAGTGAGGGAGAGAGAGAGAACTTTTGAATATTTTCCATTTGTAAACGAATGGAATATATATATATATATATAGAGAGAGAGAGAGAGAGAGAGAGAGAGTGAGGGAGAGAGAGAGAACTTTTGAATATTTTCCATTTGTAAACGAATGGAATATATATATATATTGTCATCCGCAGACAGATCTGTTTCGCCGTATCACAGCTCATCAGTACGGTTAGACCCGATTGCCTTTTAACCCAGGATATATATATATATATATATATATATATATATATATATATATATATATATAGTCTCTCTGAGTTACTATCTCTCTGTTAGTCTCACTGTTTTTTGTCTATCAAGTCATTTTTTTTCATCTATCTATCTGTCTCTATCAAGATCAGTCTCGTAATATTTAGATTGCCATCTGAAAATGTTTACTGATCCTTTGATGGGTATATGCGTTCACACACACAGATGTGTGTGTCTTTGTGTGTGCAAATAAACATGTTCGAAAATAGACTTTATTTGGGCAGAATACAATGCTTCACTTTCCTCCTCTCACTTTTAGGGAAAAGCCCTGTCACGTACTTTTTTTTTTTTCATTTTCTCGTTCTTTCGATTCATTCTTTTTAGACGTATCGTCTTGGAACAGTGGATATACTTGCTCGTAATAATTTGGCTCTCCACCCAGTTAAGATCGTTCGAGTTCTAGAATGTTCTATGTAATCTATATTTAATTTAGTACTTGCACACAAAAAAGGGAATATTTCATGCCTGAAAAACAAAACAAAAACTCTCACAAATCATTCAAAAAGATTAACAGAATATTTTAGTTTTAGAACTCCTTCATGCCACGAAATGTTAAAATGAAGATGTTAAAATTTAAAAAATGCTACACTAATAAAAAGAATAAGCAATTTATTCAGAAGGAAAATTCTCGAGAACACCTCCATCCAGTACTACAAAAATATCAATTTGCGCCTCGGTTTTTTCCTGATCTCACCTTTTCTTATGGAAATGATTCTCAAAGAGACTAACATACATAATAAAAAGTCCAAGGTAAACGGTTGAATTCCATTCATTTGAACACCTCGATACATTGCACTACACATGATGGAGTTCTTAAACTATAATTTTCTGTTATTCTTTTTGGATGATTTGTGAGCGTTTTTATAGTTGCCAACACTGTTTGTTTTTAGATACGTAATTTGGAATAAAGCTCATTTCATCTTTTTGCCTTGATAAAATCCATCACAGGAGGAAACGCGTAGGCGAGTTAAATACCGTTTTCCTCTTCTTTTTATTTAACCATCCTGTCCTTAATCTCAGATCATAACTGAGTATATTTTTACATCTATATATATATTGCAAGGATTAATTCCTAAATCAAACTCATTGATCTTAGGTCGTATTATAACAACAAACAGCATCTCCAAGTAAGCAACTTCTACTATGGAAGTTAGAAGGTTATGGTGTTGCCCCTGTATAAAGCGCAAGAGCCACTCAAGGGAAGGAGTTAAAGAGCATGAGACACAGTTTATGAGGATATGTGGGGAAGATAACTGCTTTAGGTATCTCCACTTTTTCAGAATAATTCGCGATACCTAAGTCTTAAAATGAATTTGATAATTAAAATATTTTCTTGAAACTTTTATTTTAGCTTTATTTAAAATCTAAATGACTAAATTTACTATTTCTTGTTAGCAAAATACTCTGATGTATTTCAAACAGATATTATATTGACTGGAATCTAAAATTTTTAAATTTTTTAAATTTTTAAATTTTTCGACTATTTTTGATCGACTGCCACATTTGTAAAGAAATGCAAATTCTCGTTTTAATTGGAGTAGATAGACTAAACTATCGCCCGGTTCACACTCCATTCACGTCTATTGTTCCCTGTTTAGGATGTGGCTTCCGGCTTTCTCTTTTCCAATCTTTTCACTCTTACGTAGCTCCCTGCACATCAGTGGCATTACCGCCTTGCTCGGGGTGATATGATTAAAAAAAAACAAAAAAAAACTAAAATATACATCTGTGACATGTTATGTTTTGGAAAATTAGCAAATTTAAAGTTAAATTCATCTGATTTACACAAATATTACTTGTTTATAGCATGGAATTTCGAATAAAAGTATTTCTTAATAACCGAGGTGCCAATTAAGCAAGGTGCAAATGATGGATAACAGCCAGATGTCAAATGACAGTTAACTATAGTTGACCATAATTGACATAATTGTCCAAATTTTTTTACCTGGAAGGGGAAGAAAACCGTGAAACACATGACGTTTTAATGTGTTAGGTTGTTACAAAATAGTGGCCTCTCGAAGTGTTGTATTTTGAAAATCCATTTACCATAGTTTTTACGGTATGTATTAGGTGCATTTTGGTATACATTATATTCAATGTGTGTTTTTTTTAATAATTTTAAACTTATTTTCCGACAGTAATGTTCTTGAAGTATAAAAGACCTTAATTAAGAACATGACAAAACATGATCTTCGTTTACTTTTCTTACATGAGTTTAAACTTGGGCATAGTGCCTCCTAAACTTCTCCCAATATCAACAGAGCATGGAGAGATGGGTTCAGACGTGATCAGACAGTACGAAGGCGGTTCCAGAAATTCCGTACTGGTGATAAAAGCTTTGAAAATGAAGAAGGTAAAGAATGGTCATGCTATTTTGACAACGAAAAATTGCAAGCAGTTGTTGAGCAAACCCACGTCAAAGTGTCAGAAAAATGTCTCAGATGCTTGGTGTCTGCACTGAAACAGTCTCACGCCATTTGCACAGTATTGGCAAGGTGAAAAAGCTCGATAAATGGGTTTCTCGTGATCTCAATAAAAATAAAAAACTTAGGCATTTTTAAGTATACTAGATGCTCTTTCTGCATGGCACCAATGATCCCTTTCTTGACCGAATAGTGATGAAAAGTGGATCCATTATGATAATCATAAACAATCAAGTCAATGGCTTGATCGTGTTGAGTCCCCAAAATATTTCCCAAAGCCAAAGTTGCATCAGCAAAAGATTATGTTGACTGTCTGCTGGTCTGCAACTGGCGTTATCCACTACAGTTTTCTGGAAAACAATCAGACTATTAATGCAGAGCCTTACTGTAATAAACGCGCTAAATTGCATGCAAGCCTACAAAAAATGAGACCTGCATTGGTGAATCGATGTGGTCCAATTCTGCTTCACAATAATGTGCGGCCACATGTTGCAAGAATAACGTTGCAAAAACTCACACACACAGGATATGAGAGTTTACCACATTCTCCATATTCTCTTGATTTGACACCCACTTATTATCATTTTTTAAACGCTTAAGCACATTTTGAAATAGTAAAATGTTTAGTTCCAAACCGGAGATGAAATCAACTTTCAAAGAGTTCGTTGCTTCACAGCTAATAACTTTTTATCAACGATGAATAATAATCTCGTTGATCGATGGCAGAGGTGCATAGATGCTCAATGCTCGTATTTTGACTAATTTCAATATTTCTATAGTTAATTTTTCAAAAATAAAATTAGGTTTCTGATTTCGGACATTATTTTGTAACAACCCAATAACACAAAAATACGATACTTCAAAAAGATCTTCAAATACACAAAAAATTAAAATTATTTTGTAAATTTATTGGCTCAATTTGTATTAAACTTTTTAATTTTCGATTAGTAAATATAGTCTTTACTTATTAACTTAATAATCTAACCGCAACAAGACGTTTTTTTAGAATTTGAAATTTTATAAATTATCATAATCAAAAAAGAAAAAAATGGAAACAATTCTTGTAATCGAATTGTTTTCTTCAGACTATAATTTCCCTTAATATATATATATTTAAAAGCAATTAAAGCTTATCTAATTAAATAATATCATAGTTTTAGTGCATTTTTAATTTTACTATACGGAGCAGATTTTTGGAAAAACATTCAACTGTTTAATAAAATAATTATGATTTACATTCCCCTGCGTTTAATTAATAAAATAAATTTTCAACACAAAATTTAATTTAATTTCTTGAAATTTCACGAATTTACGTGGAGAGGTGGGGTAACAGATGTAAAAAAATATTTTTATCAAGATTTTCTAAAAATAATAACTTAAAAAACATTTATATTTATTTATATATAAGTTGTGAAAGTTTTATTAAAATCCGACAATTATTTGATTTTTGCCAGAATTTCTAAATTAATGTGTTTTAAAGAAACTAGCAACAGAAAGAAAACTTCCAATTATAATTGAGTAAAAGACAGCTGGAATTATTTGGGAATGCAGTGACGAAATAAGGGTTGTAGAACTTAATACTCACAGGGCATACTGAGGACAAAAATCACAAGCAGAAAGTTACTTACCTAGATAAGCTTGTGTGACTGGATGGCAGAACGTGGATGACTTGACCCAAAGACTTGTGAGTTCAATACCTGGACACACAGGAGGAAAAATAAATTGAAAATTGAGTGACTGAAGAGAATTAACTAAAATTGAACGATGTAAATAGGGTAAACGGTTAGAATATCCATTTGAAAAATATAGAAATATAGAGGGTCGATGAAAGAAATTCGAGAACTGAATAAAACAATAAAATAATTCTATCATAATAAGGACATCGGCTCGGAATGAGAAACCGGGGAGCCGAGTTCGAATTCCAGTTAAATCCATTGTATTCACTTACGCGCAAATACCCTTGGGAAAGGTATTAATCCGTCTCTTCCTTCCAGTTATGGGTTAAATAGCAGGACAGCTTGGGTTCTATAGCCTTGGTCGGCAACCAGTCTACCGCAGAAAGCAATGGCAACCTACTGCGGGATAATCTTCTGCCCAGTCAGTCATGTGTTTGGAGACATGATTGCCCAAGCGTGTATCACGTATGGCACCTAAACTGATATATATATATATATATATATATTCTGTCACATTCATGAGGAGAGAGACAATTGTGAAGCAGCGTCGTCTCAGTTCATTCTCTTTATTACCATTTATTAAGCTTTACTACCAGTTATGAAAGCTCTTGTTGTGTGTTTGTTCTTTAACAGTGGCTTATTTTGCTTTTGTGCAATAACTATGTTGTCCAGTAGAGAAGAATATATATATATATATATATATATATATATATATATATATATATATAATGAATTTGAACACTCTCAGCTACTGGCGTGCTTTTAAATTGTATATAAATGTCCGCCTTCTTTCACCAAGCGATCAGAGGTAGAATCGCCGACAGATGTCAATTCGGTCGAGTTTAAATCCTAGCTATAAGCGATCAATCGGATGTCTAACCGTACTGATGAGCTGTAATACAGTGAAACAAATCTGTCTTCGGATTATATATATATTCAAATAAATAACGAAAGAAGAAAATAATTGCAACGTTCAAAACATTAATTTAAAACAGTGCTCAATATAGAAATAGAGCAATGAATATTATTAATTATTACTTTAGAACATGTACAAACTACAAATTACTACAAAATTGTATATTTTGTTTCGACATTAAAGGAACAATGTCTCATCAGGTAGTTACCATCATTATTAGTACCTGATGAGACATTGTTCTTTCAATGTCGAAACAAAATGTACAATTTTGTGGTAGTTTATAGTTTGTAAATGTTCTAAAGTAAAAAATTAATAATACTCTGCTCAATTTGCCCCAACAGTGAATATATCGGCGAATCCGGTAATAGCTTTAGATTTCGCTTCAATAATCACAAACTAAATATACGACAACAAAATGTATACTCCCCAATTGCAGCCCATTTTAATCAACCTGATCATACTTTAGAAAATTGCAAATGTTTACTAATAGACTTCAATTTTAGTTCTACATACACACGCAGAAAGAAAGAAAAATACTGGATTTTAAAATTAAATACACACAAGCTAGGGTTAAATAGGGACTTAGGTGTGTTGAATCTTTACAAATATTTCAATAGCTAAACATTTTTTTCAGATATTCCAAGAAATATTTATCTAAAACAAACAGACTTTCTCTACGGACGTGCCGCATGTTGTGAACAAACACACCACGTGATGTAAACACAAAAAAAAAAAATATTCGGACGCTATCGTAAAATACGTTTCTAATTCAAATTTAAAAATCACTCGTTTCTGATGAAGGACCGAGGGCGGTCTGAAATATAAAATACAATAATAAAAATAAACAAATACTGTCCAAAAAAAGTACATTTTTAAATTCAAAACTTTTTATTAATATTCTTTCCTGTACATATCAAGACAGTATACGTGGATCATCACTATGTTATATATATATATATATATATATATATATATATATATATCCCTCCTGTCACACTGAGAGAGTTGAATTTTTTTTCTTATGTCTTAATGTAAGATACTCGATAGTAGGTACAGTAATATGTATGTTGCCGTCATTTTAGACAGCATATCGATATATTTTATAGAGGGTAGATGAAAAAAATTCGACAACTGAATAAAACAACAATAATAATAATATTAAGAAGAAGAAGAATTTATTATATAATGACCAGGTAAAAAATACCTGAGAAAAGATGTAAAAAAAATCGGACTTTACACACACGCTGTCTTTTCTCAGTGAGAAATAAAAAGAATTTGAACATTTTTGTGGTGCAATGGATATCGGCGAGGAAAGAGAAATCAGAGAGCCAAGTTCGAATTCCAGTTGAATTCGTTGCAAATACCCTTTTAAAAGCTATTAATACTTCTCTTCCCCCAGCTATGTGTCAAATAGCACGACAGATTGGATTTTATAGCCTTGGTTAGCAGCCAATCTACCGGAGAAAGTAATGGGAACCTACTGCGGTAAAATCTCTTCTGCCCAGTTAGTCATGTCTTTTTCGAGATATGATCGCCCAAGTGTGTATCACGTATGACACCTAACTGACTAAGATATATATATATATTGCACCCGTTATATTAATGATGAAATCATTAATAGTTGCTTGTCACGACGAGGCTTCTAGTGGGTTTGTAGATGACTTTTTTTTAAAGCAACAACGAAATCTTAAATGAAATGGCAAAAAAAAAAAGTTAATTGTGCTCAGAAACAGGAAAAGAGAGCTGGAATTTCTTGAATACACAACGAGGAAGGACGTCTTGGTAAACTTAATTCCCACGGCAAAAGAGGTTGGGGATGGCAGCAAGTCACTTACCTGATGAGTTTGTTTGAATGGATATCCGAAACGGGGTGCAGGAGTATTAGCAAAGGGAGAAAAACTGCTACGAACCACAAGAGATAGGAAGTTGGGGAGAGTCATAAACTTAAGAAGAGATGTGGCACGTAGAAGAAGAATGTTCAGAAACTTTTTTTTAAAACTGAATTATATATACTATTTGGGGTGTGTTTGTGCGTGTCTGTTTCTGTGTTTGTGCGCCTATGCATGTTTGCGCGTTTGTGTGTTTCTGTCTGTTTGTGTTGTGTGTTTGCTTGTGTATTTCTTTCTCTCTCTCTGTGTGTTTGTGTGTCTGTGAGTGTGTATCTTTATGTGTGTGTCTGTTCTTCTGTGTGTGTGTGTGTGTGTGTGTGTGTGTGTGTATTTGTGTGTGCTTGCGTGTGAGCTTTTTTTTGCATGTGCTTGTGTTTCTGTGTGTGTGTTTGAGTGTGTGCGTGTGTCTGTGTTTTTGTGTGCGTATTTGCGCGTTTGTGTGTTTATGTCTGTGTATTTCTGTGTGCGTGTGAGTTTATGTTTGTGCGTTTGCTTGTGTTTTCCTGTTTTTGTGGTTCTATGTGTTTATTCCTATGTTTATGTACATTTGTGTGACAGTCTGTGTGTGGTTTTATCTCGGTTTGTTCGTGAGTGTGTGTGTGTGTACATGTGTATGCTTATGTGTTTTGTGTATGTGCGTGTGTGCGTTTATTTGTGTGTTTGCTTGTGTGATTCTATGTTCTTATGTTTCTCTCTGTGGTGTGTTTGTGCGTTTATGTGTTTATGTGTGTTTGTGTGTCTGCAAGTGTTTGTGTGTGTGTATGTCAGTTTGTGTGTGTGTGTGTGTGTGTGCTTGTGTGTGTGTGTGTGTGCTTGTGTGTATGTATGTGTGTGGCTTATGCGCGTATGTGTGTTTGTGTTTATATGTTTGCTTATGTGTTTCTGTGTTTTTTGTGTTTCTCTCAGTGTTTGTATGTTGGTTTGGGGGTGTCTGTGCATGTATATTATAGGATACAAATCCTATATCGTCCAACAATTAACTGAAACGCAGAAGGTAAAAGTGCACTCCCGCAAAAATGGATAAGAATGACTAAAAAAAAAACAAAAAAAAAAACCCAGACCAAGGCAAATTTCACAAGTCGGTGTGAAAAAAAAATTCTGGATTTTGATTGAATAGCAAATAGCAAACTGATCTAAGACCCCAGTCAAATTTTTATAACACCTAGAAAATGGGTATGATGTTCGAGCTTATCACATGTCTAGATTCCATAACTTAACCACATGTCTTGACCGGTGAAATCAGTCGGATGGAAGCGGTAATCTGATAAGGACCTCGTCGCAATGAAAGGAAGAAATTTCAAGACGCCGACCCTGTCATGTCTCGTCGACGTACATTCATTCTTCCTCTCCTTCCAATTTTTCTTTCTTCGTCTTCAGTCTCAACAACAAGATACATCAACTAATTCCTAAAAACTAACGCCCGATAAGTACAATTTTCCTTTATTGATTCGCCTTCCTTTTCCCTTTCTCGCCGGACATAAAAAGGAAAGAAACGCAGACTTTATTAGTAACCTGTTTATCTTTCTACAGACACACATTCTGCTACTATCAACAATAAGCTGGATTCATTTAGCTCCTTACTACTATTTCTCTGGAATATTTAACTACGGATATTTGTCTCTTTGAACATTTTCTTCTTACAAATTTGTTATTCTGTTTAGTTAATAAAATTTTACTTTAACATATAAAAATCAACCATACTTTCAACCGGATGATATTTTTAAATGCGAGGATTGTCGGATATGTTTGTGAAATGGCCTTATACCCGGCATGGCCGATCATTCGTAAAATGTGCGTGTCTGCGTTTGTGTACGTCTATCTGTGTGTGCTTATATGTGTGTGTGTGTTGAATTGCATAGCTTTTGAGAAAAAGAAACATATATCCGTCGCAAATCCGGAAATCGTGATATTTTTTCAAAATCCCCAACAAAAAGAGATAATAATTGTTTGGTTTTTGCCGCTGTTTCGTTAACACTGGTTATTTAACCAACAATAAAATTGATCATTATCTGACGTCAACAGCTGCGGGTTTTTTTCTTTTTACCCCCCAACACTTTTAAACTTAATGAGCAGCAAAGACAAAGCTAATTTACCTTTGGGACTTATCAGATGTTTCAAATTGCATGTTGTATCTGTTTGATACTCAGACTTAATCTCATTCAGATCACATTATAACAGACACTTTCGGTCCATATGTTGCTATCTCTAATTTAAATTGAGTTTCAGTACATTAAATTGTTTACCCATATCAATATTGAGAAGATACTAGTACTACTGACACCGATTATACATTCTTAAAAAATCTGCTAAAAATGCCGGTTCACGACGATACAAAACAATTTTACTTGTCAGATTCTATCATCATCATCATCATCATCATCATCCGTGTTGTTGCAGATTGCTCATCTACACATGATATTATTCTCATGATAATTTTTTGAGCCGACTTGCCGTCTCAAGGCATGTTGGAAAATAACACTTCGCGATTTTTCTACTGTAGATTACCAGTTCTTCCTGTAGTAAACTAGTTGCCAACCAAAGTTATATAACTGTTATGGTGCCCTATCTACATTGGAATGGACTCTTCCTCCTTCATAAATACTAAACTACGAGACTTCTAAGAAGGTAGTCGAGACTCAGTGTAACTTGACTGTTCGGACTGACTCTTCTATCTGCTGACTAATAACACGCTTATTTTGTATATATGTTCTGTTATTCCAGTACACTGGTTCAACCTACCTTCTTTTCATGTAATTCTTCCTGGCCCTAACAGTCCACAACAATAACTCAGTCTGTCCTGATATTAATCCTCTCCAGTTCAGAGATTCATTCTCCTAGACAGGTTGCCAGCCAAGGTTTTTGTCCTGCTATTTTCCTATACCTGGAGGAAAAGATATGGATTCATACTTTCCCTAAGGGTATTAACACACAAGTGAATGTACTGAATTCGACTGAAATTAGAACCTGGCTCTCCGATTCCTCAATTAGAATCACAATTAATTACTTTACAGTGCCTCCTAATAAGCAAACATTATAGTAAGAAGAAGAAAGAAAGAAGAAATAGATTCATACATTTCCAAACGGTATTAGCACGTATGTGAATGTAATGAATTCGACTGGAATTCGAACCCGGTTCTCCAATTCCTCAATCAAAATCACAATCAATTATTCTACTGTGCGGTCCTGGGTATGGCTGTAAACTGCATCCGGCAGCAAGGCTTCTGATTGGGAGGTTGTGAGGAGCATGGAACCACCTCTTAATTGCTGTTGTTCCCAGGTCCACCCTGACCCGGAGTGGTAGCACCTGCTAGAGTCCCAGCTATGGGTAAATAGTTAACCCCCAAACCAGGGTCAAAATGCTATGAAGGTATTTACCAACAAAACTTTTTTGAATGAAAAATATATTACCAACAAAACTTTTTTGAATTAAAAATATATTACCAACAAAACTTTTTGAATGAAAAATATATTACCAACAAACCTTTTTGAATGAAAAATATATATATTTTTTTTTTTTTAATCATTTCACCCCGAGCAAGGCAGAAACGCCACTGATGTGCAGGGGGTTACATAAATGTAGAAAGATTAATTAGAAAAGAGTGAGGAGTACAAGCTAGTTAGAAAGGAACAATAGAAAGCTGAGAAAGCAGGTGCAATGACAGGTACATGGGCGGAGAGAAAGGGAAGGTTATACAGGGGAGGGGAGAGAGCTAGAGGCCAGTGGTTAGTAGGTGTGTATTAACTTTGCTTTTAAATTTCTGGAGGTCGTAGTCGTCAGGAAAGCAAGAATACGGGAGTGAGTTCCACAGGCGGGAAGTGCGAAAGAGGAAGCTGCAGGAGTAGAATTGTCGTCTGCGTTTGGCTAACCTGACTGTGAATGGGTGGGACCCAGTTGCCAGTCTGGTTGAACGGGTAAACACCTGTTGAGGAGGCATCAGTGACTTAAGCTCATCCGAGCAGAAGCCATGAAAGTATTTATAGAAGAGACAGAGGGAGGCCACATTTCGACGATGGGAAAGTGGCTGCAGACGAGTCGCCAGATCAGTACCTATCACATTACAGACTCTCCTTTGGAGCTTGTCAAGAACACTGAGGAGAACGGCAGGGGCACCTGACCATAAATGGCAGCAGTACTCCATCAAAACTTTTTTTCTACTTTAAGACAATGAACCATATTTAAAAAAATGTGATCCCAATATTCAAAGACTGACCCTTAAATGACCAAAATGGTTGATGGGTCGGTAAACTTAAACCAAACTCTACTGTGCCTCCTAATAAACAGACATTATACTAAGGAAAACGAACAAATGAATTCATATTTTTTCCAAGGATATTAACTCGTAAGTGAATGTAATGAATTCGACTGGAATTCGAACACGGCTCTCCGATTTTTCAATCAAAATCACAATCAATTATTCCACCGTGTCTCTTAATAAGCAAACATAATAGTAAGTAGAAGAAAGAGATTAATACCTTTCCCAACGGTATTAGCATGTATGTGAGTGTAATAAATTCGACTGGAATTCGAACACGGCTCTCCGATTTCTCAATCCGAGACGTATTACTCCACTGTGCCTCCACTTTCATCTTACCCATTTACAAATCTACCATTCGTTCTTGATTTGATCATTGCCGCCATATCTGGTCTGGTGCTTCTACAATATCGACAAAATTCAACGAAGGATCTGTAATGTAACAGGTCCTGACCTGACATCTCGACTGGAGTTGCTTTCTCACCAACACGGTCTATCTAGATATGGTCAGATGTGAAATAAGAAACTTTTACATTTCGACCTAGCCGAGTGAAATGAGGGACACGTGTCTCTTGTTTTGGTCTCATCCTTTGTTAGTCAATCAGTTGTTAACTGGGGCAAGAAATGGCATTTTACTCCAAAACGAAACTGCTATCTTTTAATCATTATAGAGAACGAATTTTGACTTCCGTCAGTATGGCTGATGCTAACCTACAGGAGAGCAACTCACTCTGCCTATTTGGTCTCACGTGTTCTATTGACATGGACTATAAAGATTATATTGAATCAACTATTAGATTTGCTGCCCGGGGTATTTGTTCACTGTGTCATGCAAGACCCCTTTTCTCTCCAGAATCCACCGTGTACATTTATAAATATAATATTCGTCCGTGCATTGAATATTGCTGCTACATTTGGTTTGGTATCCCTGCTATATATATATATCGACATTCTCGGCAAAACCCAAGAAAGAATCTGCAATGTAATCGGTCCTTATCCGGCATCTCGATTTCTAACATTGTTTTTCACCGCTATGCCGTGGCTTCCCGATGTCCTTTCCATAAATATTTTCATGGCGATGGCTCTGATGAGCTTCCTTCTTGGTGCCTCGCCTCCATGAATTTAAGCGTGCTTCTGTGGTGCAGAGGATATCGGCTCGGAATGAGAAATCGGAGAGCCGAGTTCAAATTCCAGTTAAATTCGTTGCAGTCACTTCCGCGCAAATACCTTCAGAAAAAGTGTTAATCCATCTCCTCTTGCCTCAGCTGTCAGTTAAATAAGCAGAACAGATTTTTGTAGACTACAGCAGGAAGAAATGACAAACCACTGTGGGAAAATCTTCTGCCTAGTCAGTCATTGATCGAAAGAGGCATGATCACCCAAACGTATATCACGTATAGTAATTAACTGACTGATCTGGATAAAAGAATTGAATAGTAGGACAGATTGGGTGATATAGCCTTGGTTCGGCAACAGGTCTACTGAAGAAAGTAATAGCAACCTACTGTGGGAAAATCTTTTTCCTAGTCAGTCATGGATCGAAAGAGACATGATCGCCTAATCGTGTCTCACGTATGGCACTTAATTGACTGGTTAGGTTACTTAGTCTGACCGTTTTATTGTTTAACTCTAGATACAACCGTAAGTTCTATTCTAATAGTTTCTTTTCTCGCACTACTCAACTCTCGGGCACTTTTCTGATTTCTTTCTTCCTTGTCATTTTTGCGTGTCTCTTTCATTTATCTCTCTCTCTCTGACAGTCTCTCTTTCTTTCAGCCAGCCTCTTTTTTTCTGCCAGTCTCTCTTTCAATATCACTCTTTACCAGTCTCTCTTTCTCACACTTTATCTGTCTTTCTCTCCCACCCCCCAGTTTCCTTCAAGTATTCTAATTTTTCTTTTGAACTCTTTTGTATGTGTTTTTTTTTTTTTCTTTCTCAGAGGTATTTCTCTGCCGGTTTTTATCCTTTACTGAATCCTCCCGCTCTGACAGGTGACCTGCGTCGAGGAGGTCCATGTAAACTATACCCACTCACATGAGGTTACACCGCCAGTTGAAACAGTTTTCCGGGGCATGGCAAATTGGAGCCAGCCTATGAGAGATTTAAGAAATGGTTGAGGACTAGTAATGCCCGTCCACGCAAAGATGCAACATAACAGACATCGATAGTACTACCCCAATCCAGTGTCCCCTATGCCATATATATATATTTTACACTTGATGTCTGGGTGAATAGTCATCAAATGTACCACTTTATGAAATTTTAAAAATTATATTTTAAATGATAAAAATAGAAATCAATAAATAAAATACTTGAGATTTACCCTACTCCCCCACTGGAGTGAGATGTGACACAAAGTCAGTTTTTAACGTGGGGAACCTGAGCGCGTATGCTCAGGCCATTGCTCAAAGATTACCCAGCCCCCGCTTACGCAGTAACTGGGTACAAAGCTGGTCTTAGCTGGTCATTGCTTCCAAGCCGGCGAACAGGAAGTGAGTACCTGAGAACAGATACTACAGTTTAATCCTAACTGACGGGCTGCGGAAGTAGGTATAAAATACTTATCAATATGTGAAAACATTTGTTGACTGTTATTATTAATGTTGTTTTTTTGTTTTTTTTGTTAAGAATTGACTATTCTGAAGGAATAAAAAACTTTTAAAAAAATAAAATGACGTTATGGCTCGAAACTCTTTTCCGACAAACTTGTTCAGACGAAGATAATGTTAGTCGTTTGTTAAGAAGGAAACATTTGGAATTCATTGACCAAACAGCCAGTACGGTTTTCGATTGAAGTTCGTAAAATTTTTCTCAAGTCTGAAGAAGAATTAAGAATCACAAGTTTTCCAGAGGCTTAAAACATTTTTTCAGAAAAATAGATTTCTATTGAAATTCATAAGATCTTTATTTTAAAACAATTTTTCAGCTAAACAGGTTTCTCAAGTCCTGTAGCTTTTATTGCTCCTTCCACCATTGATATTAGCTTTTTCCCTACAAGGAAACATTTGGCATTCATTTACCGAGCAACCAGTGCCGTTTTTGCTTTAAAATTTATAAAATCCTTCTCTTGAAACAATTTTTGATGAATGACTTAAAAGTACAAGGATAGAATGAAAACAATATACGAGGGACAAATTGGAAACGGAAATTCTAAATGAGACGCCCTAAAAGAGGCATTAGTGACATCGGCCAACTATAACATGACCCCTGGCTGAGTAAAGCCGATATTTCTGGGCTTCAATGGATTCCGCCCACTTTGTGTTGTTGATCTCGGATTAGCCAAATCAGGATTGCTTGTTATCAATTGACGAGGCCGGTTCAGACATGCGAGGGATTGATATATAATGAAAACCAGATTTAAGACCACAACGACATGGTGTAGATTTAGATATATTTATATATATCTCGAATAAATACAATATTTACAAGCAAATCAAAGGTGGTGACACTCAACAGTTAGCTGGTATTGTAAAATTACTTCAATAACAATGTATTTGAGTCGGGGTTTACTCATTTGTCTTTTAGCAGCATGTCCGTTTCAGTCCGACCGTATTATTCAAACTGCCATTCAAATCTCTTTCCACCTTCTCATCCCAAACACGGGGGCCGAACTAATTCTGTCTTGCACTTTGGTTTTATTAAACAAGCACCAGAACCCGGGTGGTAAAGTTAGGCACGGAGTTTCAATTTCCTTCACTGTATAACTCTTACCAGCTCGAAATGAAAACAATTACATTTGACTATATCGACTTTCAATAGAAAGGGAGAAAACTCCCTGTTACTGTTTGCCTGTTCTTATCAACTGTCCAGGTAATCAGTACACAAAATGCTCAAAGCCGAATTTTGACCTAAGGTCACATATCGTCAAAACCCACTGACAAATATTTTAACTAGAATTAGATAACTAACTTTGATAAATTCGCTTACTTTTTTCAACAAAAGAATTTTGCACTCAGTAAAATCCGTATTTGTATTTTTCACTTGTTAACATTTCGGCTACTTTCAGTCAGTTAAGTTCCCTACGTGAAACATGCTTGGGTGATCATGACTCGAAAGAAACATGACTGGCTGGGCAGAAGATTATCCCACAGTAGGTTGTCATTACTTTCTGCGGTAGACTGGTTGCCAGCCAAAGCTATAGAACCCAATCTGTCCTGTTATTTAATCCATAACTGGAGGGAAGAGACGGATTTCCACTAGACCACAGTGCACATCCTCCGCTACTTTACCCGACAAAAATAATTGTATTCTCCAATTTTAGAGAAATCTTTTCTCATTTTGAAAATCACTTAAAATTAATACCAGCCATCTGAAAATAGGATTACACAACGACATCTTTCTAAAGGAAAACAGGCCTAAAAAAAAAATGAGTGTATCACAGATGACATTCTGAACATGATGAAGACAAAAAATAAGGCCACGACCTGGAACGGAATGCAGAAAACTACACAAGGAAATAAGGGACAAATGCAGACAAGTGAAGCAGGAATGACTCAACGACAAAGGCGCAAAATTGAAAAGACTGAGCACGACCAATAAAGAAAACATGCACAAAAAAAGGAAACTAGCAGGACAAAAAATATGCCCCTCGACGAGATGCATAAAATCCAAGGACGGAACACTTGTTTTAGAGAAGGAGGAAATACTTCAGCGCGATGAGAAGAATATGTAAGAGATCTCTTCCACGATAAAAGAGAGCAACCGACAATACACAAAGTTACCGACGAACCGGAAATATTAAAATCTGATGTGGAAGCCGCACTGGCCAAGCTGAACAGAAACAAAGTAGCTGAACCAGACGGCATTGTAATAGAAATATTGGCAGCATTAGACGAACCCACTATAGACAAAATCACAGAAATTATAAATAAAATCTACAACAGTGGTGAAATCCCAGAAGACCTGAGCAGATTGATATTCATAGCAATGCCTAAGAAGGCAGATGCAAATGAATGTGAACTTCACCGAACAAACAGCTTAATGAGTTAAGAGACAAAACTCATTATCCGAATTATGATGAACAGAGCGCACAGCAGAATCAGACCCGAAATAGGATATAGAACAGTGTGGTTTCGTCAAGAACACTAGTTCAAGGAATGCGATATTTATGCTTAGAATGCTATCAGAATGGGCAATAGAAATTCAGAAGGACTATGCAAAGACATTCGACAAAGTACGCCACAAATACCTAATAGAGACACTTGGCAACCTTGACATATTCAGAAAAGACCTTAGATTAATCAAGAACTTTTACTAGCAGAAAACTGCCTGCATACCAACAGGAAAAGAATTCAGCAGATACACAAAGATAGAAAGAGATGTAAGACAAGGATGTGTCTTCTCACCAGATCTATTCAACCTATACAGCGAGAACACTGAGAGTCCTAGAAGTCAGGGTTCATTATTGGTGGCCGTAATCTAAACAATTTAAGATACGCAGATGGCGCAGTGATGATAGCAGATACGGGAAAAGAAAACTACAAGACCTTCTATAGGAAGTAGTTAAAGAAAGCGAAAAGAAAAGACTACATATCAACTACAAGAAAACTGAATGCATGATAATCAGTAAAAAGAGGAGCTCAAAATGCCAATTACAATTGATGATATGAAAATCAAACAAGTGCAGAAATTGAAATACTTGAAAAGTGTTCTAAAAGAGGACGGAAAGTGCGATACTGAAACCCGAATGTGTATGGGGCATGGTCAAGGATACATTCCAAAAAGCAGAGTAGGGTATTAAGAGACAGGAAAATTTCACTGGAAACAAAGAAGAGAGTACTAAATTGTTATGTCTGTCCTTCAATATGACAGTGAATCCTGGACAATCTCATCAAAGATGAAGGAAAGACTTGAAACAACCGAAATGTGGTTTTACAGGAGGATGCTGAGGATACCATGGACGGAACACGCGAGCAATGACGAGGTTTTGGAGAGAATGGACACAAAGAGGAAACTGATACTTAACATCAGGAAAAGACAGCTGAAGGTGATCAGACATGTAATGAGGGAAGAGGGCTTGAAAAATCTGAGGA
This sequence comes from Ascarosepion bandense, assembly GCA_037127315.1. Classification (NCBI taxonomy): domain Eukaryota; kingdom Metazoa; phylum Mollusca; class Cephalopoda; order Sepiida; family Sepiidae; genus Ascarosepion; species Ascarosepion bandense. The sequence goes on along the minus strand of JBBBDQ010001831.1, from coordinate 4,992,176 downwards.
TAGAGGGGAAGAGAGACAAAGGAAAACAACACAACATATTTGATGGACTTGAACGGAGATGGATGGTGGAGCCAGGATTAAGTGGAATAACAGGAGAAAGGGTATTTAGAGCGACAAGTGATAGGGAGATGTGGAGGACCATGATCACCTACATCCTGAAGGGACACGGCACAAAGAAGAAAAAGAAGAAAAAGAAGCGATATAAATTAAGAAAAAATAAAACAACGAATAAAATAAAATAATCAGGATTAACAGAAGGGAATATATAAATAAAGAACGAGAATATAAACCAAGAAAGAACGAAAAAGGCAAAAAGTGTCAGGAATAACAGAGGGAATAAATAAATAGAAAAACTGAAAGAGATATAAATTATGAAATGCGAAAAAAAAAAAAAAGAAAATAATCGGGAATAATATAAATAAAAATAAAAAAAGACATAAACAAAGAAAAAAAAAGATAGACAGAAAAACAAGAGAACAACAGAAGTGCATTTTGAGAATGTTATTGAAAAAAAAAACAAAAAAAAAAACAACTAAGTAAATGCGAACAAGAGAACCAGTAAATCTGGATTTGTTGTTTGGGTGATTAGCATTAATCCTTCGGTTAACAACTAAATATTTTTTTACAAATAACCTTAGGCGAAAGATAAAAACCAAAAACGAAATTCCAACATAGCTGTGGCTTGCAAGCATAAAAAGCTTAAAAGGTTTGTGGCTTGATAACATGACGGTGGTCTTTAGAGATTCATATCGACAAGAGCACACATTTTATTGTGCTCCTCTTTTTAATCACCGACATTGCAGATTTTACAAGCACGCAAATGCAAGCGTAAAAAATAGATCTCGCTTAGAACGCGCCAAAATTTCTAATTATTGCTCTAAACTAAAAAATTGATATTTACGCTAAATATTTGGCGGCCGATTGTACACAGATCTTTTTCGCCTCAAAATTACCCTGAGTCCAATACGGTTGTACCATGAATATGAGGGGCGCGAAGACCACAAAAAATGAACCACACCAGGAGTCAATCCACGTATAGTGATTTTCTAAACGTAGCTTAGATGTAACACAAGCATAGGGACACCCATTGTGGATCGAACTTTCCACTCAGTCGTAAAATTGTTCTAATGAGACAAGTTTGCAAACTATTACGTCACGAGGAGATGCTCGAACCGGTCCACGTGTACAGCTGAGCTCTGAATCTAGGACTACTGGACGAGAACAAATATGATATCAATAAAAAATATCATAGAAAAATTCCTCCAGGAAAAAGAAATTAAGAAATTTATAGAATTGCACAATATTTTACTGCTTGCTTTGGATAAACACCAGTTTTTTACGGAAATATTTGCTTTGAATGATATATTACTACTGGCTCTTTATGTGCTTTGTTAATATACAGGTATAGGAATTTGATTTTCAGCAAGTATGGTATGGGACTTCATTTACAAAACTGTACGATATTTATCTGTCTATATTCGTGAGATGAGGCATTGTAACTATTTACACTATTTACATTTTTCGAAATGTTGTCTTCTCATGACGTTTTGGCCGTTTGATTAAGCGTTCGCTGAAACAATCCGTTGACTTGACCGAAAAAGTTGCGAGTTCAATACCTGTCCACAGCAGAGGTGAGCAAAAAACTTGAAGAGTTGAGTTACTAAAGGAAAAACGCTGAATTAGAAATTCGGAAGAAGTATGGCACGTAGAAGTGGAACAATCTACCCTGCTTGACGAAATTAAAGGATTCGGTTGAAAATTCCATTCACCTGAAGAAGTTTGTGTGTGTGTGTGTGTGTGTGTGTGTGTGTGTGTGTGTGTGTGTGTGTGTGGTGTGTGTGTGTGTGTGTGTGGTGTGCGTGTGTGTGTGTGTGTGTGTGTGTGTGTGTGTGTGTGTGTGTGTGTGTGTGTGTGTGTGTGTGTGTGTGGTGTGCGTGTGTGTGTGTGTGTGTATGTGTGTGTGTGTGTGTGTGTGTGTGTGAAGAGAGACCATTTAAACATAACTATAAACACTATCGGTAACAGTCAGTTTCATGCATCAATGCAATTTTCCTGGTCTGAAAATTGTATTGAGGCGGGAAACCGACAGTCACCATCCAGTGATTATCCTTTATTCACACTCTCTGTATGTATAAATGCTCCATATCAATATCTATCAGAATTTCTAGGATGTGGTGTTATCATTATTTACACTGTTTACAAGCGGGCTAATATCCTCATAATTGTTGTTATCACAATGTTTCGCAACAATAACTTAGTGGATAAGAGCTTCGGTTCGTGAATTTTATGACATAACAATTGTGAGTTCAATCCCTACGCCGGCCAGCATCTACTTAGACTCGGTGGAAACGGGCGAGAAATTACTGAGCAGTACTGAAAATAAAAACTAGACAGATATCTCTAGAAATGGGCAGCAAAACGAGAACAGTGTACCCCCTCTCGTGGATTAAATAAAGGGTTCAATTCAGAATTCCCTGTAAGTTATACACGTGAGAAAATGGTGGATTCGTTTATCCATGAGTGACTCACTCGAGTACAGCACGCATGCTCGTTGTTCCTGTATTATGTTTACCACGTGCTCGGTGACATAGAAATTGTGAGTTGAATCTCTTGGCCGGGCAGTGTCTACAGACTCAGTGGAAACGGGGAGAGCAATAACTGAGCAGTACTAAAAATAAGAACAAGACTAGATATCCCTAGACATGGGCAGTGGAATGGGAATAGTCTACGCTTATAGATTAAATAAAGTATTCAGTTCGGAATTGGCGACATAGTAATTGTAAGTTCAATCCCTGTGATGGGAAGTTTGTACTTGGACTCAGTGGAAACAAGATGAAGAATTACCGAGAAGTATTAAAAATGAGAACATGGGCAATGGAATGAGAACAGTCTATCCACGTATATTAAATAAAGGGTTCTGCACGGAATTTGTCACACTTTAATTGTAAGTTCAATCCCTTGGACAAGAAGTGTGTACGTGGACTCAGTGGAAACAAGGCGAAGAATTACCGAGAAGTATTAAAAATAAGAACTTGATGAGACAGACTGATCTCGTTCCACTACCAATATATGGGTAGTGGGACGAGATCAGTCTGTCCCTCTTTGAGTAAATATAGGGTTCAGTACGGATTGGCATACTCTTGATGAAGGATATAGAGCACAATAGCCGAGAAATTGTGATAACAACAACAAAGATGAGGACAATAATACGTTTGCAAATATTTAAATAAGCCATATAGATATTGTCCACTATTCACATACAAATAGAAAAATTTGACAAACTTGAATCTTCGTGTCCTTAAAAAAAAAGAGTAACAAAATTTTAATTACCTTCAGGGAGTGGTAGTATATTGGCGTGTAGCCGAGAGGTTGAAACATTTGCTTTCTGAAGCCCGTGTTTGAATCTCACCATGATCGATCCCAGTGCGTGGCACTTTTGAAAGGTGCCTGAAAACCGTACTATGGGTGACCCAAGCTTTGTGAGTAAAATTGGGTAGACGGGACCCTTTGGTTGTATCAGCACGAAGTCACAAGTCATCATGACCGACGCTTCGAGCATCCTAGTTTGTTCAGACAATTGTTCATGCTAGATAATGCGATATCTCTCAGAAACTGTAACACACACACACACACACACACACACACACACACACACACACTCTCTCTCTCTCTCTCTCTCTCTCTCTCTCTCTCTCTCTCTCTCTCTCTCTACTTTATAGTTCAAACTAATTCTCACTTTTGGTTGAGTAATGCATATAGATCCATAATCATATTGTTTAACTTACTCCAACCACCCCTCCTTAACTTTCTAAATAACCATTAATTCATTTTCCAAAATCTTCCAACGTTATCACAATCATAGGTATTCCTTTTCCAACCCATATCAGATATACCTCACAACCTTTTCACGAAGAGTTTGGAAAATGAAGGAAGAAGGGCTAAATTAGTATGAAACTGATAGGCTCAGCTCGTATCCCTAGGAATTTTCACGATAGATGCAATCTGTTTTTACAGGAAAAAATACAAATATTAAAATACCAGCACCTACTCTTGAATCTAAGAAAAGAATTCATTAGCAAATGCCGCCATAAGTCAAAATTTGTGAACGTTTATACTTAGAATTAAATTTTAAATTTAGTCTAGGAAAATAAATTAATTTTAATTGATTAATTAATTAATTAATTTAATTTAATTTTTAACTAGTAAATTTGATCCCCACTACCACTGACTTCCTTCTTCCTTTTTCCTCTTTTAGTATCTACCATTTAATGAGTAAGAATACTTAGACTAATTTTATTCCCCATGTTTTCTTGCACCCTTATATTTGTTCCTGCACCTTTATATTTTTAGATATTTTTGGGAATTTTTTTTTACCAAACCCTTACAATAAATACAATAAATATAACAAATAATAAAATATAATAAACTTTTTCGTTCCTATCGTACCAAACCGCCTTTAATTAGTTTCTTAAAGTCTTCAAATATAATTAGACTCGAACTTAACTTATAGTTGCGAATATCCTTTAGCTTTTTAAGTAATGTATGTTCAGGAATGTGTATGTGCGTATATATAAGTGTATTTGTGTATGTGTGCAGACTGTTGTACGCGTGTGGTTGAGTGTGGGTGTGTTTGTGTGTGTGTGTGTGTGTGTGTGTGTGGTGTGTTTTTTTGTATATATATCTACATATATGTATATATGTGAATATATGTATGTATATGTATATATATATATATGGATGTGTGTATGTGTGTGTACACTTGTTGAATAGATATACTCCTTAAGTTAATTTTTTTATTTTGAATTTTTATTTTTTATATTATATTTTATTTTTTATTTTTATATTTTATATTTTATTAATTTTTATTAATTTTCTGTAAATTTTTAATTTTTAATTTTTTAAAATTTAAATCTAGTTTTATATTTAAAGTTAATTTGTATGTCAAGGTTTCACAAAAAAGTTTTTCTATAACCTTCATCCCATTTATTTAAACCAAAAACCGCTCTGATTTATTTTTCAACACGATTGTTAACGGTTTCTAAGGAAACAGATTTTTTCTTTTTTCTTTGCTTACTTCCCTGTCAACCACCCCTTCCCCACTTTTTACTTTCTCCCTTTTACTTTCTTCCTTTTCTTTTTATTCTTCCCTCTACCATTTCTTTGAACCAGACAAGGCTAAATTTCATCTTTCAACTCTCGACTCAGTTAAAGAGTAGGGGTTTTCAAAAAATCTAAAAATAAAAATAGACATAGATTTCTGTCTGCTTTCTTATTAATCCCACCCGTTTAATTTTCCGTGATGAATATTTTTTTTGAACTTCCGAAGGTAAAATATCTTAGTTCATTTTGTTATTTGGCTTTTTGTAATAAAAATTTGTTGCTGATGATACGAGTAATTTCTCGCAGAAATTTCTCGTAGAAATGGCCATACAACGAATTTGAACATTGGAATTAGTTTTATTTTATAATAGGCTCTGTAATTTGAATATAAATTGCATTGAGCCCTTCACCTTGATCAGTTTTAATATTAATATTAATTAAGATCGAGTTTTTGGGATTTACCTATCTGCCTTTCCTTTTGGATTAAAGTTATATATATATATAATGCTCTATTTACGATTGAGCTCTGTAGAGAAGAAAATTTAAAATACAGTTACAACTTTTGCGATTTACGTATTACCCTTTGGTAATGAATTGAGTTCTCTCGATGGCTGGCGTGTGTATAGACTGCATATATATATATATATATATATATATATATATATATATATATATATATATATATATATATATATATATATATATATATATATATAACACGCTAAAATATCCTCCTTTCTCTGATAGCTTAGGGAATAGGCATTCCGACTGACATCAAATCCGTCGAGTTTCGATCCCGGTTGGAAGCAAATGGATGTCTAGTCACACTGATGAGTTATGATACAGTGAAACAGGCTTGTATATAGATGACTAATAAAAATTTATATATAACATTCAATTTTCAACCAGCATCTGAAGATTGTGTTGTGTATGATCTGAGTTTAAGGAGAAACAGAAGGAAAGTGTCTTACATATAGAAATGACCTAGAAAAGTTATTCTTAAGACAAATTCTGCAAATTCAAACAGGTGCGATGCATGTATAACCCAGGCGAGGACATATTCTCTAACGGGAGACAGCGAGTTTTAGCTTTTCCCAAGCTGGAGATTCTGAGAAATATATATCTGGGACAGATATATTCCCAAAGGGAAACGGCACCATGGACTTGTACGTTACTGGGGAGGTAGAGTTACCCTCTGCCCGGACCATGGGGCGTGCTAAAGAAAGTTATTTTAATGTTTGGTTGCAATAAACAAACTGAAATTGAATGCCGCTTTTCAACACTGTAAGGAGTGACATCATGAAACGGCTGTCAGGCAACCTGCATCACTTATCGTCACCAAAGGAAGAGAAACGCCTTCTATAACCTTTACGATACTGTTATACTTTTGTTAACCTCCAGACTAATGCAGTTTCAGTGGCGCGTGCAGATTGAATGTGAAATAGGTTTTATTTTATAAAATAATTTATTTCACTACTAGTATTGAAGGAGGTTTTTCTATTTGTATCGTTTCAAATTTGTAAAAATTCTATCATTTACTCGACAACGCTAGGCGAAAAGACGATCAGAAAGCGACGAAAGGAAGAAACGTCTATACCAACACGAATGTAACAGTGATCAATTGTTGAGCTTAAAACTTTGCTTATGAATCCTTCAGTGCATCAGTTCGTTGTAACTGCTGACCTTTTTTTTAAAATATAGTACGAGCTAGTACATAGTCAAATTGTCTTTCTCCGGAAGTGGCTCGAGAGGGAATTTCCGCTATAGCAAGATGATAAAGTGCTGAGTATAAGAAGGAGACTTCAAAGTGTTCATTTGTTTTTATTTATTAGTATGTCAAATCAGTGATGTTTGAACTATACGAGGTCTGTTCGAATTCCAGTTAAATTCCAGCCACGATTTGTCCAGCCACAAAATCATGGGAAAAAATACAGTGGTTGCAGAAAGTTAAAGGCATTCGACAAAGTACGACAAGGACTTGGTAGAGATGCTCGACAACTTCGACATTTTCGGAAAAGACATTTGGATAATCAAGGATCTATATTGGCAGGAAACCGCTTGTATACGGATAGGAAGTGAACTCAGCAGGTATGCAAAAATAGAAAGGGGCGTAAGATAAGGACGTGTTTTCTCACCGGATCTTTTCAACCTGTACAGCAAAGCAGTTATGTGAGAAATAAAAGCCTTTCCGGGATTCGGCATTGGCGGCCACAATCTCAACAATATCAGATATGCAGGTGACATGGTGCTGATAGCAGACACGGAAAGAAAAATGCAGGACCTTCTACAGAAGGTAGTAAAATAAAGTGAGAAGAAAGAACTAAGCATAAACTTCAAGAAAACTGAATGTATGGTCATCAGCAAAAAGACGAGCCTAATATGCCAACTACAAGTAAAAAATTCAAATACCTGGGACAGATGATGGAAAGTGCGACATGGAGATCCAAAGACACATTGGCATGGCCAAAGACACATTTCAGAAGCTAACCAGAGTACTGAATAACAAAAAAATCTCATTAGAAACAAAGAAGAGGGTGCTGGATATGGGATATCTGTCCTTCTGTATGGAAGTGAATGTTGGACGATCTCATCAAGGATGAAGGAGATGCTTGAGGCAGCAGAAATGTGGTTTTACAGAAGGATATTGAGGATACCATGGACGGAACACGTGTGCAACGAAAGGATGCAAACGAGAAGAAAAACTCATAATATCAGGAAGATACAAATGAGGTTCCTGTGATACGTAATGAGTGAAGGAGAGCCTGGAGAATTTGATACTCACAGGTTGGATAAAGTGAAGGAGAGACAGGGGAAAGCAGCGCGAGACGTACTTGTTAGATCTGAGTTTAGAAGAGATACCAAGAGAAAAATTAATGGGGGCGACAAGAAACAGAGCCAAGTGAAAGTCCATGAACGTCTACGTCCTGAAGGGACACTGCACATGACGCAGAAGAAGAAGATTACCGTTACATACGCCCAAGATATCACGTTGGATGATTTCATAACACGGTGTTCTCTCTTTCGCCCATGGCTCACACAGCACACCCAGTCCCTTTACTTTTCACACATCTCGTATATTCGATTAATTTTTGCTAATATCTATCCTTCATGCCCATAAAAAAGACGGTTTGTTAGAAGGACAATTCTTGTTTTTTTTTTTTTGTTTTGTTTTGTTTTTTTGTTTAATCATCTCACTCCAAGCCAGGCATTCCACTGCCACTATTGCGCGTGGGGCTACATAGGGGAAGGTAAAGAGAAGGAGTGGATAGACATAGGGAATGTCAGGAGAAAGGTGACAGATGAGTAAGGATAGCGAGGATGAGGGTCGGGCAGATGGGAAGAGTGCTGGATAGAATGGGAGCAGGTTAGTGTGATAGGAGGTGTGTATTGACCTTACATTTAAACTCCTAGAGATTGTAGCCGTCGGGGAAGCAATCGTTTGGAAGAGAATTCCACAGTCGGGAAGTGCGAGGAAAGAAACTGTTGGAGTAGAAGTTACGGCTGCATTTTATCGGTTTCACTGTAAAAGGGTGGGATCTAGTTGCTAATCTAGTATCTCGTGCAAATTCGTATTTAGGGGGCACCAGTGATCTAAGTTCATCGGAGCAGAAGCCGTGAAAGTATTTATAGAAGAGACACAGGGAAGTCACGTCTCGCCGGTGGGAGAGAGACTGCAGGCGGTCTGCCAAGTCGGTATCTATCACATTACAGACCCTCCTCTGAACCTTATCGAGAAGCCCGAGGAGAACAGCAGGGGCACCCGACCAGATATGGCAGCAGTATTCAATGCACGGGCGGATGGTAGATTTGTAAATGTGCAGGATAGATTTAGACGGAAAAAACTTCCGGGCCCTACACAGAGAACCGACTTTCATAGCAGTGGATTTAGCAATGGATTCGATATAGTCATTCCATTTGAGGTCCGCTGAAAGTGTGAGACCAAGGAGGCGTAGTGTTTTACTCTCTGGGAGGCAAGCCTGGTCCATGCTAATGGGAGGTAGGTGAGATTGTCGATGATGGTTAATTGACAGTAGCTTCGTTTTAGAAGCATTAAAATTTACTAGCCATTTCTTACCCCAGTCCAATATGGATTGGAGGTCTTTTTTCTGCGAGTTTAGCTTTGATGCCTACACCAGATTTTTGTTGGAGGCGAGAGTAAACTGTGGTGTCATCGGCGTACAAACCTATTTGGGCTCTTATGGAATCAGGGAGATCATTAATATATATCAGGAAGAGTGTAGGACCTAAGATGTAGTTGAAGAATTATTTTCCGCCCTGCAACACCTTTCTCACGGAATAAACGATGCTAGTTTCTTACCGTTCTATCTCTCTTTCTATGGAACATGCTCAGACCATTTGCATTCCTTAGTTCCACCAGTTCTAACCTTCAGGGTTAAAACCCTTCATTAAGGGCACATTGTAACAAACCATTGGTAAGAATATTTCCACACCAGTAGCTTCCCCACATATCCCCATAAATGCTGCTTCTTAATCTGTAAAATTTTATCACGAATAGCTCTTGGGTCTTACAAAGAGTAAATATCGTTGTTAAAAGAAAAAAATAAACAACTGCTTCATTCAGCAAACAGCCCTAATGATTTTCTATGCTTATGTTCTGTGATGCAGTGAATATCGGCTCGGAAAGAGAAATCGGGGAGCCGAGTTCGAATTCCAGTTGAATTCCTTGCATTCACTTATGCGCAAATACCGTTGGGAAAGGTATTAATTAGTCTCTTTCCTCCAGTTATGGGTTAAATAACAGTACATGTTGGGTTCTATAGACTTAGCTGGCAACCAGTCTACCGCAGAAAGTAATGGCAACGTACTGTGGGATAATCTTCAGTCATGCCCCTTTTGAAACATGATCGCCCAAGCGTGTATCATGTATAGCACTTAACTGACTGTGCTTATGGCAAAAACGCTGATGGGTATGGAAAAAGGTTAGAAGACTGTATGGCGCCAATCTTCTAAGTAAGATGTTCTTATCGCTCTTAAAAATCACCATTTAAAATCTTAGCTTTTGACGTCAGTAGAAAATACGCATAAAATTAACCAAGTTGCTTTAGATCAGAAGGTACGAATGAAAAATGAGAAACAGTCTCACGTAAAAAATAGGTCTAATAATTTTCTTATATTTTTATACATTTCTAATATTTACTATGTTTAGATTAATGTGGCAGAAGGATTAATGGAGATGAGTTATGTTGGAAGAATGTGCTGCCCCAATTTTCATGTTTATGTTTATTGGCGTGAATCCAAGTACTTAGCAGCCTGGTTACTTATCTGCCATTAGTGAGGAAGATGCATTTGCAAATTAGTCCATCGCCTTTTGTCAATAGATTCGAAAAATGAGAGAAACGTTAAAGAATTTGCGAATTGCAAAAACATGTTTTTTAAATCGTAAAAGAAATAGTCTTAAAAAAAAAGTAAAAAACCTTTTTACTCTTAGAAAAGATTAGTTTCTCATATGGTAATCTAGATAGCTTAGGAGGATTATTTGCAAAAGAGACAAATAAAAAAATCAACGAGTAAAAAAAGAAAAGTAATAAAGGAAAGCAAGAAGAAAAGATTAACACTTATCTACCAAAGACAGAAAACACGGTTGTCTGCAAAGACATTCCAAAGAGTTAGCTACGCATTCAAATGTTTTTGCTTCGATTTGCCTTGAAACCTACATATTGCTAAAATGCTCCGGAAAACGCATTCTCAACATCTTTCTGTTCAACAACATGGTTGCTCATTTTGTTTTTGTTTCTCTTGCTTCAAGTTTCCTTTTCACCAGTGAGGAAATAATCCAGCATTCACTGCCATATAGGGGGATTGATATTACATAGCAGTTCATCACTCTTTTCATTGTTTCTCTTGCTTCAAGTCTCCTCTTCATCAGTGAGGAAATAGTCCAGCATTCACTGCCATATATGAGGATTGATATTGCATACCAGTGTCACACCTTACGCCCGGGGCTGGCTCGTTCGTTGTGACGCTTGTTCCTGGCGACGGTCGTGACGATCCCAATTGTGACACTGCCACCCGGCTGGCTGGTTGGTTCGATCGCTGTTGCTGGTCGTGACGATCTCGACCGATGATGTCGTCACAAAAGCTGGTTTACAATACGTCTATTGCAACAACGTGCCACTGTCCCACGTTGTGAATTGATCCCAGAGGTCGCGTCGTGCTTTTTTTGTAGGTGTCTTTCCACCCAAAGCCAGTCCGGACATGGGTGTACACTTGTGGTTAAAAATAAACACGGCACAAAAAAAAAACAAACAAAAAAAAAACAATTAATAAAATAAATGAATAAGGTCGAACACGCCTGGAGAGTTACGAATAATGTCTTTATAAAAAAAAACAATGTTTTTTTTGTTTTTTTTTCAGGAGCAGACAATACAGTTGTTAGAATAATAATACAGTTGTCGGAAAGCCGGTTTACAACAGAAAGAGAGAGAGAGAGAGAGAGAGGGAGAGAGAGAGAGAGTGCTTGTTTTAAAAAATCTCAGAGTTTCCAATCTTCAAAATGAGAATGTTTTTTCTAAGTTTCGTTAAAGTAACAGTACTCTTCAATTCTCGTTAAGGTCTTTTCACGTATTCTCTAAAATTGGAGCTGTCCGTTTTCTAGGTGACGTTAAAAACTATAACAAAATTCTTTCGGGTTCTTATCGGAATTTGACGGGATTTGCCTAACCAGAGGCGGCTAATGGCGGCGATGTGGCGGCATCGGTGTGGGGTTGGTTACCTTGTCGTCTGAAAGCTCGCTCCCGGCTTAACTGACTTTTTCTCATCGAGCCTCTATTTTTATAACCCTCTTCAATCCTCTCAGGGGATCTAGTCGACTCGAAGCCTTCGGCCAATGAAATCATTTTCCACCCACCCGATCTGCGGAAAGAGGTAGCTCGACGAATGAGATATCACCAGCTAACGTCATATTCAATTTCCCACAAATTTTCTGTTCTCAGGAACATCAGTTGAGGGACTTTAACCCCGCCTGACCCAATCAAACCAATCCTGACACTTTGTTTTGGCTACTAAAATTTTAGCTTTACCCAAAAATTCCGCTTCGAACACGAAAGAAGAAAGATTATATTTTTGCCTTTTCTTTCTCAAAAATAGTTAATTGTTATATTCCCCGGATTTTACAAGTACATGATAGTATTAAAATAGTTAATTTTTCTATTCCCCGTATTTTACAAGTACGTGATGGTATTAAAATAGTTTTTTACATAAGCTCACATCGCGAATTACAATAACGCATAAGTAATAATACCATTAATATTAATTTCTCTCTCTCCGCTGTATTAAACCAAACAAAAGAAAGTACATCCACGGGAGATAGTGTCACACCAGTTCAGCACTTATTTCTTTGTATCTCTTGCTTCAAGTCTCCTTTCCGCCTGTGAGAAAATTGTCCAGAATCCACTACTATAATTGAGAATTGTTATTACTTAGTAGTTCTCACTCTTTTTATATTTTTCCTCACTAATGAGGAAAAATATAGTGACAATTTCCTCACTAGGATTGATATTACATAGCAGTTCAGCACTCTTTTCTTTGTTTCTGTTGCTTCAAGTCTCTTCTTCATCTGTGAGGAAATTGTCCAGCATTCACTGCCATATATGAGGATTGATATTACACTTTTCTTTGTTTCTCTTGCTTCAAGTCTCTTCTTCATCTGTGAGGAAATTGTCCAGCATTCACTGCCATATATGAGGATTGATATTACATAGCAGTTCAGCACTCTTTTCTTTGTTTCTCTTGCTTCAAGTTTCTTCTTCACCTGTGAGAAAATTGTCCAGCACTCTCTGCCATAGAGCAGAATTGATATTACATAGTAGTTCAGTACTATTTTCTTTGTTACTTTTGCTTCAAGTCACCTCATCATCAGTGAGGAAATTGCCCAGAATTCTCTGCCATATAGAAGGATTGATATTACGTGGCAATTCTACACTCATTTCATTGCTTCTTGTGTGATTTTCTTTTTTTCTAATATTCTATGCAATTTTTGAAAAGCATCCTTGACTATTCTAGAGCACTTTTAAAATTCTGTGTCACATGTGCTGGCAAGAAGTTGAAAGTCATCGTGACTGAGAGATTTATCGCGCTGTCCTTGTTCAGATTGTTGATCCTTCCAGATAATGCTCTCTCCCAGAAAATGTAACTCAAGTCCGCTCACATTAGTTGCAGTATAAACCATCGGTGGTCCCGTGTGTGTCGAACAAATACATGTAACTGAGCAGGTGTCTTCAATAGGGATTGGCGAACCGCCCTAGCAAACAGGCATACTCGGATACGATCGGCTAGATTCTACTAGGTCTGCATTAATTTTGGGTGTATTTAATGATATCGGCAATTCCATTTTTTTTTTTTGACTCGTAAAAGTTACTTCAGAGACAAGATAGGCAGACAGTCACCAGTCTTTTGATAATGATTATTTTATCAACTAATCAACTAGATTTTTATCTATATTATTTCTTAAAGACTTCGATATTAGTTATAGATAACACTAACAGCAAATATTTTCGTTAGTTCAATAAATATTAATGAATATCTAAATAATATACTGATGTATTTTGAAAGTCAAGTTTTGATTTTTTATTAATTATCCACTTAAATGTTATATTTTTTGTTGTTTGAATTTATATATTTTGTTGTTAAACGTTATAATGTTTGTTATATTATTACGGATTTATAATCTTTAATTATTATTCAATTTAATTTTTGAAATAGATATTTGCTTATTTTTCAAGATAACTCGTAGTATCCATTGATTATTTTACTGTTAATTTTTTTTAAAGTATGATGTCGCAAGTTTAAGAATTACTATATTACATGTAAAAATGTGTGCATGAAAAGTAATATTCTTAAAATTATAATAAACCTGGGAAAGAACAGGGCAAGTTATTAAACCTGGAAAAGTAAAGGACAAAATATTCTAGTAAAGTAGAAAATAAGAAATTTCTTACTTAAAATATTGCATTCAAATTTTATTTTTAGCTGAAATATTTTTCAAGTAATCTATGATTTTTCCAGGCATTGCTATTAATTTAATATAAATTTAATGCTGAAAACCACATTCAAAAATATTAAAAAGAAAAAATTATATGTAATTGATTAAGAAAAACAATAAAAAGTTTATTATTTATAATTAATTCTGAAAATCAATTCTGATAAAATGGTAAGTGATAAGGAAAGTTTCATTGACGAAAATGATAAAAGATATCATCAGAAGTTAAATATTGAAAACCGCATGTATAACATTAAACAGAAAAGAGGCGTTAGTCACTCACTCACTTATGTATTTATATAGTAAGTCTTCCTTTTCGCATTTCAAATATTGTGACGCAAAATTTTTCTGTTAAACCAAATTTAATTTTTTTTCTTTTCAAAATGTAGCTAAGGAGATGTCCTATTTAATTCTGTAAACTGTTTGAAATTTGAGAAATGAATTAGTGGTGATGCTTGAAAGCTGTCTAGATTCACTCAATGTCGGACTTAATATATTCAACCACTGCCGTGGTTGAATGATTAAGAATATCCTGTATTTGTTAAATTATTTATACCTTGATACATTAGTATGAATAATTCTAATGTATTTCATATTTAGCGTAATGTTTGTTTTTCTCTTTTTATGAGTGAGGATGTAACTTTTGTAATTGCAAGGAAATCATTTACGCGTCGAATTGTCTGATTTTTGTTTAGGTACTTCCACCTATTTTCGATACCTACGTTTTAAATGAATTTTGATAAATGAAAAACCGGAAGTGTTGAAGGTAGTTTTATATAAGCGGCATATGTTCAATCTGACGCTGACAAATCCTCTCCATCGATAGACGATCGAAATCATCCATTTTTGGTTCTGTGCAGTGTTTTTCTATTTTTCATTAATTTATGTCCATCCCTTTCAGTATAAAACTTTAACAATTTCTCCTTCAGTTTTTTATATGGTCGTTGTTTCAACATTAAACTCCAAAGTCAGGCGCTTCACAATTCCACCCCTGTCTATATTTTCAACAGTTTGACTTTCTGTGATATTGATAAAATGAATTTTTCTATCTTTTCACTAGCCATAAATGTAGCTGCAAAATTTTGTTACATTTTAAATAATAAATAAACTTAATCCCCATTTTCCACACAAACTACTGATAAAATCATGCTGCTAGACAATCTTAACTTTTTAATAAAATAAAAGTTTATAATCGTTTTTGACCCAAAGTTTTTGCACGCGAGTATATGTCTGTAATGAACACAAAAACCAAAATTCTCTTCTCTTCTTCACTTTTATTAAAAAAAATTAAATTACGAGTGAAATCCTGATTTTGACGAATAAGGAAAGGATTGTCCCTGGACTGAAAGAAAAAAACGAAACCGGATTTCGCGATCCGATGTTAAATTAATTTTCTGACCAATGGAAGGAAGCGATTTGCAAAACTGAGAGAAAAGTTAGCAATCTAGTGAGAAAAGTTAAATGGCTATAAAAAGACAAAGAAAGTCAGAATCAGTCAGTGAAAGAGAAGCAGCAATATCATACACCAGCAACATACATTTTTTCTTTGAATATTTAACTCTTACAAATTCATGTCCTTCTGTTCTGTTAATAAAATTCTACTTTAAACATACAAATGAAATATCTTATTCTTCCACATTTCAACCTTCCACCTTCTGATGATCTTCTGATAAACCCTTAAGTTGTGGAGAGTGTCGGTTATATTTGTGAATTGGCCTTGTACCAGATATGGCTGACCGTCCTTACTACATATCTATATAGCTTATTATACAAGTTGAGAATGGTTGGGACAGGAGTGCTTCGATTTTAATTTTTTTTTTTTTTTTCGGATTTTGGAATTCAGGTTATTATGTTGTAAATAGCACATGTAAAATGGGGCAGCTTGGGAATGGAAGCCAAACATAAAAAATGATATCTCTTTACATTTCCTAACGTTAAAAATAGTTTTATAGAAGCGGAATATAATCTTTCCCACGATGACGAATCCATTCCATCAATATACACTCGTGATCATTGTTTGTTGTTTTGCGAAGTTTTTTTCTGTATTTGTCTATACTTCTGAGATGAGGTAGTATTTACACTACATTATTCACACATGAAAAGTAATATTCTTAAGATTATATTAAATCTGGAAAAGAACAGGACAAGTTATTAAACCTGGAAAAGGAAAGGACAAGATTCTAGTAAAGTAGAAAATAAGGAATTTCTTAACTAAAATATTGCATTTAAATTTTATTTTTAGCTGAAATATTTTCCATGTAATCCATGATTTTTTCCAGGCATTGATATTAATTTAATATAAATTTAATGCTGAAAACCGCATTCAAAATATTAAAAAGAAAAAATTATATGCAATTGATATAAAAACAATAAAAAATTTATTATTTATAATTAATTCTGAAAATCAGATCTGATAAAATCATAAGTGATCAGCAAAGTTTGATTATCCTCATCTTTATTGCCATGTTTACGACGTTTAGGCAGTTGTACTCTCCGGCCTTCTTCAGGTGCTAGGAATTTCAAAACGAACCCTTTATTTCGATAACAGGGGTATATCATTCTCATTCCATGTGCGAATTCAACTTCTGGTAGTCCAGTAGTTAACTCCCTTTGATTTAACTCTCTAAGTTATTTGTTCAAGGAAACATGGCTCAGTGGATATAGATGTTGGCTAGTTCCAGTAACTTGACCTAAAGAGTTGTGAGTTCAATACCAGGCTACAGCAGCGGTGATCAAGCAGAAACTTCACCCAGGGCAGATGAGGTCAGTTACAACAGTTACACCAACTAGGAAAATTTTCAGGGCTTTTTGAAATTATCCATTTGTGGCAAAACCTGTCAGCATCTGAAAAACTATCGGATTTTGGAGGTTTTCGGGTTTCGAAATTTCCGAGAAAGGATACTTTCTACTTTCTCATTGATAGTAGTAAAAAAAATCTATTGTTCAATAAAAAAACAAACAAACTAAAATCCACCTCCTGTTGATAATTATTGTCTACACATTTAAAAAATCTTAGGTCCCATTATGTATCTTATCAAGACAAAATTAAAACGTGACATGTCTAGATCCAAGCCATCCTGCCCCATTTCATAACCCAAATATAAATCTCCATGGTTACATAATTCTCATTTTTAATTGAACAATATTGACACACCTAAAACATTTTCTCCGTGATCAAGGATTTTCCTAATTTTTTAAATAAACATAAATTCATTTTATTTTTTAAAAATAAATCATTTCCACCATTTAACATATCACCTGGAGAAGAACAATATTGTTCTTGAACATGGAAATTTTTGTATAGTGATATTATGCTTTTTATTGTAATCACAAAATTACAATATATATATATATATATATATATATATATATATATATATTGACGCTCTCACACCCTGATTGAACACTCTGGAAGAATGGTAGACTTTGAAGAAACAGTAGCTACTCTAGCATCTACGCATCGCTCATTCAGTAATGAATTAGATCACTCTGGCTACTGGCGTATGATACATCATACGCTTAACGTCTGCCTCCTTCTACCGAGCGCCCATTGCTCGGAGGTAGAATCGCTGAATGACGCCAGTTCGGTCGGGTTTCAATCCTGGGTTAAAAGCAATCGGATGTTTAACCGTACTGATGAGCTGTGATACAGAGAAACAGATCTGTCTGCGGATGACTACAGGAACGAAGAAAATATTTACAACGTTCAAAACATTAATTTCAAACAGTGCTCAATATAGAAATAGAGCTATGAATATTTACTATAAATTATACTTTTGTACATGTACAAAGTACAATCTAGTACAAAATTTTGTTTTGACATTGAAAGAACAATGTCTCATCTGGTAGTTAGTAGTGATTGTAATAAACGGTATTTTTGAAAAGCAATTTGATGAAAATTCATTTCCTTTTATTGGCAAAATTTTTCGTACAAGACAAAGAGGATAAGAAAGATGAGAAAACGAAAAGAGAAATCAAAAAAAGAGAGAGAGAGAGAGAATTAATGGATTTGCATTTAACCCGACATTTCTGTTTCTCCTAATATTATTAGTGGATGCTAGTATTTGAAATAGAAGCCCCATTTTTTAAAAATATTTGTTTCAAACAGTCTATCGGCCTTCGCATTCTTCTTCTTCATGTGCCGTGTCCCTTCTAGGAAGAAGAAGAAACTAAAATCTTTGCTTGAAAAAAAAAATCCCACAAATACAAAAATAGGATTGAGTTTTAGAAAAATAAGGGTGATTTTTAGGGACCGGAAATAGAAATATTCCAATTAATTTTAATGAGGAAAATTGATTTGAAATAAAAGTCTTTTGACTTAAGAGCTCGGTCTTAGACCGAATTAAACTCGGATCGCAAGACAGTACTTTATTATATAATTCACTACATAATGATGAATAATAATGATAATATTTCGTACAAAAAAATACACTGACATATTTGACAGTATGGCTAAACTAGTTCAGAATAGAAAATTTCAAATAAAAGAGATTTTTATAACGAATTATTTCATTATCCCGAGGAAAACATATTTTGACGTGTCGACAAGGTTTCTTCCACGTGGCTTCTTTTTTTTTCTTTGCGTTGTTAAAACGTTTCCAGAAATTTTTTTCGCTTGCTTCCACCCCCAAGAGCAACATTTACAGCCTCACCCACTTCTAATTTGTTGTGGGTTGGTAAAACTGAATGCTCTTACTGCGACCTGTTTTCGTTCTCTCAGAGAAAGCGGTTCTTTCTGTGTTCTTGCCAATTTTCTTTACTTCCTTACCAAACCATTTTTATTCTTCCTTTCTTCTTTCTTTCCTTCCTTCTTCATATCTCTCCTCATTTCTTATTAATCTATTTAAATCTATTCATATCTGTTTTTATTATTATTATAAACGTTATCTCTATCTATCTATCTATCTATCTATCTATCTATCTATCTATCTATCTATCTATCTATCTCAGTCTAATTCCTTTCTTTCTTTCTTTCTTTCTTTCTATCTATCTATCTATCTATCTATTTATCTACACTCCTGATCAAAATTTTAAGACCACTTAAAAATCATTTAAAAGAAATATTTTTTTACAGATAGATTTTCAACTCCTCCCACTCAAGGTTACCAATACTACAATCTAAAAGATTATGCAAACAAAAAGCTACATTCCAAACATTTTATTTAGAAATTTACATTTTTATAAAATGAGGCGATTTACACATGATCAAAATTATAAGACCAGAGACAAAAATTCTACGAAATTGTACAAAAAGTGTATGAAAACATTCGACAACCAAATTTAATAATGTGTTCTACCTCCACTGTTTTCTGTCGGGCATGCTAGAAATAAGCGTTTCCATTCTGTCGGGCATGCTAGAAATAAGCGTTTCCATTAAGGTGCAGTTGATGTAGCTCCAGCTTCTGAAGATGGCTTCACGAAGTTCATTTTTTGTTGAATATTGTTTGCCATTTCGATAAACACCTCTTGTCATCCATCCTCAAACATTTTCAATTGGGTTCAAGTCTGGTGAGCATGCAGGATATCCCAAGAGATAGACCCCATTTTCTTGTAGAAAGGTCAAGGTCCGTCTTGCAGCGTAGATTGCAGCATTATTCTGTTAGAATAACCATCCATTCACACACAAACGATGGCCCTCCATCATCAATCATACTTTTTGTAGCATGCTAACATAATCAGCCTCTGTTTGACAACCCTGCACCACCTGGAGCTCCATCGTCCCTCTGTAAGAAAAGGCACCCCATACCATTAGGGACTCTCTACCACTATGACGTGTGAAGAAAATTTCAGGAGGCATGTTTTTGTGATGTCAATATCGTTGGAAGCCATCAGGACCATTTAGATTGAATTTTTTCTCATCAGAAAACAGGACTTTCTTCCACTTCTCAACGTCCCATGTTTGGTATTCACAACCAAACTTTAAATAGTCCACCTTGTGACGTGGAAGCAGCCGAGGAATTGGTTTACGCTTTTTATTTACCATGCCTTTTTGTTGTAATTGTCATCTGATGATTACGGGACTGCAATCAGCATCTGTGACTGCCTTAATTTGACTAGAATAACCTCCCGCCTCTTTCATAACAACCCATCTTATTCTCTTACTCAATGCAGGAGAAATTTTTGGGGGCCTACCAGAGGATTTTGATTTTCCATAAGTCTCACTGTTCTTGAGAAAGTTGCAAATCACAGTTTTACTGCGATTTACCTTAGCTGCGATCACCCGCTGTGACAAACCTTGCTTATGGAATTCTAGAATTCGAGAACGCTCAACTTCGGTAAGTTTGCTTGCTTTACGCAGTGATTGCTAATCTCTAACTGAACTAAAAACATTGGAATTACCATAGATATAACAATATATACTCCTGGTCTTATAATTTTGATCATGTGTAAATCGCCTCATTTTATAAAAATGTAAATTTCTAAATAAAATGTTTGGAATGTGGCTTTTTGTTTCCATAACCTTTTAGATTGTAGTATTGGTAACCTTAAGTGGTAGAAGTTTAATATCTATCTGTAAAAAAAATTATTTTTAAATGGTCTTAAGTTTTTGATCAGGAGTCTATCTATCTATCTATCTATCTATCTATCTATCTATCTATCTATCTATCTATGTCTGTTCCTTTCTTTCTATCTATCTATCTATCTATCTATCTATCTATCTGTTCTTTGTTTCTATCTATCTATCTATCTATCTATCTATCTATCTATCTATCTATCTCAGTCTGTTCCTTTCTATCTATCTATCTATCTATCTATCTATCTATCTATCTATCTATCTCAGTCTGTTCCTTTCTTTCTATCTATCTATCTCAGTCTGTTCCTTTCTTTCTATCTATTTATCTCAGTCTGTTCCTTTCTATCTATCTATCTATCTATCTATCTATCTATCTCAGTCTATCTATCTATCTATCTATCTATCTATCTATCTATCTATCTATCTATCTATCTATCTATCTCAGTCTGTTCCTTTCTTTCTATCTATCTATCTCAGTCTGTTCCTTTCTTTCTATCTATCTATCTCAGTCTGTCTTTCTTTCTATCTATCTATCTATCTATCTATCTATCTATCTATCTATCTATCTATCTATCTCGTCTGTTCCTTTCTATCTATCTATCTATCTATCTATCTATCTATCTATCTATCTATCTATCTATCCATCTCAGTCTGTTCCTTTCTATCTATCTATCTATCTATCTATCTATCTATCTATCTATCTATCTATCTATCTCAGTCTGTTCCTTTCTATCTATCTATCTATCTATCTATCTCAGTCTGTTCCTTTCTATCTATCTATCTATCTATCTCAGTCTGTTCCTTTCTATCTATCTATCTATCTCAGTCTGTTCCTTTCTATCTCTTATCTATCTATCTATCTATCTATCTATCTCAGTCTGTTCCTATCTATCTATCTATCTATCTATCTATCTATCTATCTATCTATCTCGTCTGTTCCTTTCTATCTATCTATCTCAGTCTGTTCCTTTCTATCTATCTATCTATCTATCTATCTATCTATCTATCTATCTATCTCAGTCAGTTCCTTTCTATCTATTTATCTATCTATCTATCTATCTATCTCAGTCAGTTCCTATCTATCTATCTATCTATCTCAGTCTGTTCCTTTCTATCTATCTATCTCAGTCTGTTCCTTTCTATCTATCTATCTATCTATCTATCTATCTATCTATCTATCTATCTATCTATCTATCTATCTATCTCAGACTGTTCCTTTCTATCTATCTATCTATCTATCTCAGTCTGTTCCTTTCTATCTATCTATCTATCTATCTATCTATCTATCTATCTATCTATCTATCTATCTAGTCTGTTCTATCTCTATCTATCTATCTATCTATCTATCTATCTATCATCATCTATCTATCTATCTAGTCTGTTCCTTTCTATCTATCTATCTCAGTCTGTTCCTTTCTATCTATCTATCTATCTCAGTCTGTTCCGTTCTATCTATCTATCTATCTATCTATCTATCTATCTATCTAGTCTGTTCCTTTCTATCTATCTATCTATCTATCTATCTATCTATCTAGTCTGTTCCTTTCTATCTATCTATCTATCTAGTCTGTTCCTTTCTATCTATCTATCTATCTATCTATCTATCTATCTATCTATCTATCTATCTATCTATCTATCTAGACTGTTCCTTTCTATCTATCTATCTATCTCAGTCTGTTCCTTTCTATCTATCTATCTATCTATCTATCTATCTATCTATCTATCTATCTATCTATCTATCTCAGTCTGTTCCTTTCTATCTATCTATCTCAGTCTGTTCCTTTCTATCTATCTATCTCAGTCTGTTCCTTTCTATCTATCTATCTATCTATCTATCTCAGACTGTTCCTTTCTATCTATCTATCTATCTCAGTCTGTTCCTTTCTATCTATCTATCTATCTCAGTCTGTTCCTTTCTATCTATCTATCTATCTCAGTCTGTTCCTTTCTATCTATCTATCTATCTCAGTCTGTTCCTTTCTATCTATCTATCTATCTCATTCCGTTTTTGTGAACAACTTATATGTATCATATTTCTTTAAATTAGTTTGTTCCTACATTATTTATAATGGATAATCGTATTTGAATCTGTTTTCCTATAATTAAACAGTACATATTTGTATATCCACCAGTCTGAATATTCGAAAAATCTTGTTAGGAAAATATCTTTTTCCCGCTCGAATGTGTGTATGTGACTGAATAATATATATCTATTGTGTCTACTTATTATAATACTAATCCTTTCCAGGTGTCTAATTAGTTTCTAGATAGAGATTTTATTGCAGTTACCATAAGTTTGTCTTTGTAATTTACCCCTGAAGATGATCATGGAAAAGATCGAAAGTACTTTGGTTATTAAAAACTACGCCGCCTCCCTTGTTGAATTTCATCTTAACATCAAAAAACTGATTAGACAATTAGGAAGGATCAGTATGAAAATAAGTAGAAACAATATGTCTATATTATTCTATGAAATATGTTTGAATGATATGATACCTATATATATATATATATATATATATCCAGGTAAAGAGGACCCAAGAGTTTACGATTTTGGGTTCTCCGCCATTTTTCTTTTTTAAGGTGCTCAGTCTCCGCCATTTTTCTTTTTTAAGGTGCTCAGTACAATAAATATTGTAGAGCTTAATACAATTATATGATTAAATTTGTTATGCAACTAAAAATTAAAAATACATTGCGACTCGGAAATTTCTATGTTTGGATATTTCTATCTCGTCATCAGGTAATGTTCATTTTTACAACTAACATCTAACATTGCCTGATGACGAGATAGATATCTCGAAGCAGAGAATTTTCCGTGTCACAATGTATTTTTATTTTTAATTGTATAACTAATTTAATTATATATATATAAAATGACCAACCCGTAAAAAAGGAGAGGATAATCCAAAAACTTTTATCTGATTAATATAAATATTGAATAGTGTTACGTTATAGATAGCCGCACACACGCCTACACACATTTATTGAGAATAGTCTCTGCGTGGTAACAAGGAGATGATCACGTGGGAGACTAGGGTCAGCTTTGGAATAGCATGTCAAGGATAGTTTACCCAGATATCCTTAGTAACAAATGTCTAGACAAGAAATAAGCTAGACATCGAAGTCAGTTGCAAGTCGTGAAGCAGCAGGAGTTAGAATTCGCGCCAAAAACAAATCACGAGGAAAGCAAAAGTTGAAAGAAGAAAAAGAAAGCAGAGCCGAGCCGTTTATCGAGGAAGAAAGAAATATAGCGACGAAAATAGAAGATTTGTGTGCTGGTTTATATTTGTTGAACTAAGAAAAAGAAGTCGGAGCCGAGCCGTTTATCGAGAAAGAAAGAAATATAGCGACGACGATGAAAGAAGCTGTAATATTATTTGTATGCTGACTCCTACTTGTTGAAGGAAGAAGAAGAAAGCGAGGCCGAATCGTTTTATCAAGTAAGAAAGAAAGATAGCGACGAAGATAAGAAGAAAAGCTGCAATTTAATTCGTACGCTGATTCCGGTTTATTTAAAGAAGAAAAAGAAAGTGAAGCCGAGTGGTTTATCAAGAAAAGAAAAGAAAGAGATAGCAACGCAGAAAAGTCAACATATAAAGGAAGATATTTTGAAGATAAAGAACAAAGCAGAATTGTTTGAATACAGAAAATACGACGCTGGTTGAAGAAAAGAATAAAGAAATGTGCGAACATTTCAGAATATTTGTATGCTGAAGATATAATAGTCAACTGAAAGAAACAGAGACAGTCGTAATTACATACATTTCAAGTGTATAAAGAAAAAAGTGGAAGAGAGAGAAAAAGGAAAAGACACTCAAAGAAAGAGAGAAAGAACTGATATAAACTTTTCCACGAATATTGTGTTACCACATACACCATACCACGTGTTTATAAATGATATGGTTCTCCTCATTTTATCTTGTGTGAATCTCTTGCATTCGTAATCGCCTGTATTCATTCATATTTGCTGTTGTGTATTGTAAATGGCTATTTCGACTACGCTGGGTATCCGAATATAATTTTGAGGTTCAGGTCATTGGACATTCTAATTCATACTTAAATATTTTTTTTATTTTGATCTGTTATTACTTATTAAAATTTTATATCAAAATAATCTCGTCTCGACGTTTATCCTTGAAATTCGTAAATTACTCAATCTGGTCACAATACATTACATTGCATTTATACATATGGTTTTGTTAACATTTCGTTCTCTCACGCTGTGTGATGTCATAGAACCACATTACAAATTTAAACTGTGTCTGCTATTTGTGACTGTTATGGTCGCATAGCAATGCTTTATGTCAACACAAGATAATATCATCTTTGATAGTGGATGTATTTATGTTAATGTCCCTGTAACTTCTCTGAAGATGGCTTATGTGAGCTGAAAGCTTAGAACCAGTATAATAAAAAGTTATCCAAATTTTGGACAGTTTTTGTCGTTATTTTCACCTGAAAATAAAGCAAAAATACAATGTTTAGAACGGCTCATGATTAAACATATTAGATATTTATTTTCTGTTATATTTAACAATATATGTTTAGAATATATATATATATATATATATATATATATATATATATATATATATATAGTGTGTGTGTGTTCACTTAGTTGTTGAAAATATCTGCTCTGAGTGTCATGGAACCACATCAGCTCTTCAGAAGATTTACGAGAGAATCGTTTGTAAAAGACATTTTGTATGATATAATCAGTTTGGTAAATTGTCTATCTAAATGTTCATTATATTAAAATTCTGAATTAAAAAAAAGATATTGACCTGGCGATTGCGTTCAATCAGGAAAAAGACTCTCACCGTCCGTTGTTGACCTCCGTGTCCATTTTTATGTTTCCATTGCTCTATCTCTGCTGATACTGTGCAACTATATAGCCTACCTTGAAGCTATATTTTTATCATATATTAGGACTTTGAATAAACTTTGATTCTTCATAAAAAGTAATGTTTTATTTACTAAAATTAGTAAGAAACATGTCACTGAAAGTATTGTCCATCGCTAGCCACTACTTTTTTCCATTTTTCTGGCAGCACTTTAATTCCATGTCGGTAAAACGACTCATCTTTTGAGGCTAACCACGAGTTGACCCACCTTTTGACATCTTCATATGAATAGAAGTGCTGCTCAGCTGCCATCGATCGGAACAAGTGAAAATCAGGCGGGGTAATGTCTGCTGAATACGGTGGGTGGGTTAGAACTTCCCATGTAAGCGTCTCCAAGTAGGTTTTTACCCATTTTGCAGCATGTGGCCTAGCGTTTTCATGTTGCTAAATCCCTTCGTTATGTCTCTGCTCGCATAGCGGTCGCTTTTTTTCTTTAATGCTCGGCTCAAAAGCATCAATTGTAGTCGATAGCGATCTTCCGTGATGGTTTCGGTCTGTTTAAGCTGCTCATAATAAACTACACCCAGCTGATTCCACCAACTGCAGAGCAGAAGCTTTGAAACATGGATATTCAATTTGCCGACGAATGCCGGGTTTACTTCACAATCTTCTATGCTCTGATACGATGCAAAAAACATTTGTTTTCTGTCGTTAAAGCGTCTTTTCACAAGTGACAAGACGCCGTTCAACAATGCCGTTTATGACAAAAAAAAATATATAAGATAGCAGGAAAAGTATATAAAAAAATGAATCGCAGAATCTTGTCTATTATTTTTAACGAAAAAATAATTAGCGTGAACAAAGGTTTATCACTTAGTTGATGGATGTTACTTTCAGCATCACTTGTCACTTTCTGCATCCCGACTCCAGAATTTTGTAGGTGCACCTGTCCGTCTACTCTTCAGGGGTTATCAGCAATTTACTGCTTGCCTTTTTCGATTTCTTTTTAGTTTTTTTGTTTTTATATACAAGTATCTTTGATATCGTGTGTTTTATTACAAAGACCACTCCCCTAAATGATTTTTCTCTCAGTATCACACTAACTGCGACAAAAAAAAAAAATTACAAAACAAAAGCTATGGCGGAATAGAGTTTAGAAGAAATAACAAAAAGACAAAATGTTTATTAAGTTGATTTTCTAAGCGCAGCCTAGATGTGGCACAAAGCCGAGAGTATGGGACACCCAGCGAGGATCGAACTCTTTATTAAATTGCAATGGTTCAAGCGAGACAAGCTTGCTAACCATTACACCACCTCGAGGTGCCCTAGAATGTTTATTAAGAGATACAAAGGAGAGGACATTTTGGAGAGGCATGATCGCCTACGTCTTGAGGGGAAAGAAAGAAGTAGAATTCTCACTGATATTATTTTGGAAACTGCATAGCTTTGGACAGCCATAATTCTAAGAAAGATTTTGTTGATGTAGAGAAGTGAATAAATAACATGAACTCTCCCTCCTTCATAAATACTAATCTGCGAGACTTCCTAAAGAAGTTCGGACGGACACTTTTATCCACTGACTAATAACACGTATATTTTGTATATACGTTCTGTTATTCCAGTACACTGGTTCAATCTACCTTCATTTTGTGTCTTTCTTCCTGGCCCTAACAGACCACAACAAAAGGCATGAATCCAATTCTTCACGCCCAGCTATGGTTAAACAGTATAACAAACTGAGTTCTCTAACTTTGGATGGCAACTGGTCTGAGAAGAAAAATTCTGAATCCAAAACTGTATGAAGGCCTTGCGAAACACTTACTATGAATAGAACAGGTTGGGTTTTATAGCCTTGGCTGGCAACCTGTATAGGAGTAGGAAAAGTCTGAATTCAAGACTGTATGAAGGCCTTGCGAAACACTTACTATGAATAGAACAGGTTGGGTTTTATAGCCTTGGCTGGCAACCTGTATAGGAGTAGGAATATTGTGAATCCAAAACTGTATGAAGGCCTTGCGAAACACTTACTATGAATAGAACAGGTTGGGTTTTATAGCCTTGGCTGGCAACCTGTATAGGAGTAGGAAAAGTCTGAATTCAAGACTGTATCCCACGCGACGCACATACTATGAATAGCAGGACTGATAGGGTTCTATATCCTTGGTTGTCACCCAGTCTAAGAATATGAATGGAGGTGAACTCTAGGATAGTCATTGATTGTTTCCAATATTGATGGTGGTTTCCTTCTGATTTATAAATGTGCAACATATATTCTGACGACAAAATCCTTCTGGCTTGACACAGTGACCTAACCTTCCTAGCAGTAGATGCAGTTATAGATTTGATGTAGTCGTTCGATACCAGGTCGGTTGAAAAGTGAGGCCAAGGATGCGCAGTGTGCTTCTCTCCAGGAGATTTGCATCAACCATGCTGATAGCGGACAGGAAAGTTTCTCAATGGTGGTTAAATGCACTAACAGGCCATTGTTTGGAGGTCCTTTTCAAGAGCAGTACCCAGGTTTACTTTGTCAGTTTTGACGGATAAAATTACACCAAAAGAAAAAACAATTCTCTCTCTAAATCAAACCAATCAAAAAAGAAACAAGACAGCTTTACCTTTAACCCGTGTTACGGTTGTGGGTCACTACATTTGTATAAGGACTGCTCTTACTGGAATAAAGGATACCTAAATTGTCAGGCACAAGTGCTCACATAGTTGGGCAAGAAAAAAGGTTATTAGTTGTGTAAAACACAAAATCAGATGAACAAGACGGTTTAAACATTAGGAAATATGTGCAAGTACAAATCCTAAATAAAAATATTAAACTACAGTTGAATTCTGATTCAGATTTAACAATCATAAATCTACACACTTGGAAAAAGTTGAAAAAACGAACCTTGCTAAGATCTAATAAAATGGTCAGGTCAGCGACAGGAGAGAAAATCAAGTTTAAGGGAGAACGTATCACTAATGTAGCTTTTCAAGGAAGGACGTTAAAACTAAAGACATTTGAATTAAAAAATATAGAATATTTATTCGACACTGACTGGATGGAAAAATTTTAATTGTGGGACAGGCTAATTAATTCATTTTGCCAAAAACTCGAAAACCTGACCATTGAGGTAAATAATAAAATTTGAAAGAAACTTTTCCGGAAGTTTATTTTAACGGCCTTGGTCGGTGTAATAATATGACAGCAAAATTCGGGTTAAAAGATGCCATCCAGCCAGTGTTTAAGAAAAAACGAAATGTGCCTTTCGCCTCTTCACTAAAAATAAATGAAGAACTCGACAGGTTAGAAAAAACCGTCTTGTCGAAAATTGTGTAGTCATTGGGCTTCACCGATCGTCTATATGAAGAAGACAAACGAGATTTGGGTTTGCACCGATTTCTCGACGGGGCTTAATGCAGCACTCAAAGACTATCATTATTCTTTAACTAGACAGGAAGAAAATTTCGCAAAACTAAATGGAGAGAATTTCTTTTCAAAAATCGACCTCAGTGACGCGAATCTTCAAATACCGGTGGAGGAAGAATGTTTCAAGTTGCTCTCTATCAGCACTCATCGTGGGTTGTACAAGTTCGAATATCTATTGTTCGGGTAAAGGTTTCACCAGCAATTTTCCAACAATTGATGGACATTATGCTGAGCGAATTTGACTTCGCGGTTGCATATTTGGACGACAATGATCAGTCTGAATGTAAAACAGCCTAAGGAATATGTTCATAAAGTCTCAAGAATTCAGAAGTGCGGTTCAAATTAAAAGAATCCAAATGCGACTTTTTATGGAGAGGTTTAAATACTTGGGATATATTATCGATAAAGAGGGCATAAGACGAGATTCAGGACGGGCTAGAGCAATGAAGGATATGCCAGTTTCGAAAATGTCTCTATCTTACAAAGTTTCTTAGGATTGGCAAACTATTACCAGGTGTTTATACCGAATATGCACAACTTACGTGTCCCGCAAAACAACCTTTTGAAAAAAAGACAAGAACTGAACGCCAACAAGCATTCGTCAAAGAAAAGAAGTTTTGACGTCGGGCTTGTTTCTCACCCACTACAACCCAGACCTTGGCATTATAGTTGCCAGCGACACCAGCTCGTATGGCATTGGAGCGTGTATTATTATGCACAAGATGCCAGATGGATCTCACAAACCAATAGCTCATGCGTCTGGAACGCTTCTTCCTGCAGAATGGAATTACTCGCAAATTGAGAAGGATTTAAGGATTATTTTCGCAGGAATGAAGTTTCACCGGTACATTCACACTTTACATTGCAGACGGACCATGAACCGTTACTGACCATCTTCAAATAGACTGCGGAAATGGGGAACATTCCATTTGAATTATAACTTTAAAATGGAGTTCCTAGCGTCTAAATATCCCTGTCATGCCGACGGACTGTCCAGATTAATCCCGAAACACAGAGAACCTCTTGAAGATACTGATTGCTTCTCTTCAAACAGAAGGAGAATTTCAAACCACATTATGCAACACAGTACAGGAATTCCCTGTAACTCTCGACCAAATCAGATGAAAATCTGTAAACGATGAGTTTATCAGGCAAACTAAAACAAAAATTTTTGAAGACAGACTTCAAATATTTTTTCTCTATGCGACGAAGTACCGATATATAGTTAGCGAGTCGTCATTTTCACATCACTACAAAGAAGAATTCTGAAACATTTCCATGTCGGCCATCCAGGGATTAGAAGGATGAAAAGCCGTATGCGCAGTTATGTATACTGGCCGAACATGGATAAGGATATCGAAAACATTGTAAAATCGTGTAAAAGCTGTACCTTGGTAGCTAAGGCGCCTCCAATCAAACGAAGTCCTTGGCCCAAAACGGACCGATCATGGTCTCGAATTCATATAGATTTTGCAGGCCCACTAGGCGCATGGTCTTTATAAGTGGCCCAATGTTCATAGATGTAGAAATCCCACTACAGCATTGACAATCACTTTCCTACATGAACTGTTCGCCAGATTTGGAGTAGTCGATTGTTTAGCGTCAGACAATGGGACACAATTTACGTCCGGCGAGTTTAAAGATTTTTGTAAGACCTTCCTGATCAATCATATTACGATTGCTCCATATCACCTAAGAGCTTTTTAGACGATACGAAAAGAGCTCTAAAGAAAGCTAGAGGCATACGCACAGAAAAGGCCATACAATAGTTCCTTCAGGTATATAGAATCACACCCAACTACAACACACCATCATCATTACTCCCACCCGAGGTCATGTTTGCGCGTAAAATCAGGTCTAGTTCGACAAGCTACTTCCCAAACAAACAAAACCTGGACAAACAAACATGTTACCTACAAAACGCTACCTACACGGAGAGAAAGTTTTTCCGGATGTTTCGGGATAATGCATCTTTCTGAAAAATGAATACAATTGGGAAAAGAATAAGAAATATGGTCTACATATCAGTTGAAATGTCTAGATGCAACCGAAGATGCACGTTGCAATTTGGATGTCGACATCAAGTAAGTATGAAAGTTTAAATATCTGGGAGGCGTTTTAACAGAGGACGGCAAACGTGACATCGAAATCCTTTAGTAAATGTTAGAGTATGAGAAAATAATATTTAATAATTAGAGGAGTCCGATGGAACCACAAAGGAGGACTTCCATCAGGCAGGAAAGCAAGGTGCAGGCAGGCAGTAGTTATAAAGTTTGGAAAGGACAGAGGAAAGTTCAGGGGCACATTTCTTCATGACGATGACCGGGATTCTACTCGCCTTGTGCGAGTCAAGCTTAGAAGTTATGTTAGCGACCAGAGAGGGGTTTATGTATACGTCCCTCAGTTGAACCTCAGTTCTAAGTAACCGTTAAGGTCTATGCTAGCGGTTTTTCTCTATCGAATTTCTCATTTAAGGGATTGACTTTGATCTTCTAAAAATTCAAATGCAATGCCAACCGTTATCTACTGTCTTCTTGATTACTCTTCTATTTTTTCACTCCTTAATAATATTTTACTTTTTCTTACTCTTTCGAATTCAGTAACACATTGTGTCTTAGTGGCTTTACTGCCTTGCATAAGCGGGTGATATGATCGAAATTAATTTCCGGCAATTGAACTCTCTACAATTTTCTTGCTTTCCAGGTAACTTTTATCATCAAAAAATTAAATGTATTGTCAATCGTTATATTTTGTCTTCTTAATTTCAGTTATTTTATTTTTTTATCATCTCAATAGTTTTCATACTTTGTAACCCCTTGTGTCTCAGTGGATATATTGCCTTGCTTAGTTATGAAATGACTAAAATAAATTCATTTAAAATATAAAATTAAAGTACGCGAAAATAAACTTTGATCGAAAAAGAAAATTTAAAAATAAAATATTTTTTTTTAATTTTAAGAAGATATTTACAAATAAAAACAAAAATAAGATATTTACAAATAAAAGAGAAAAAATTAATGAAAATAAGCATTTTTTTCCATTAGAGAAGAAAATAAAATAAGAAAAAGAATATTGACCACACGTCTTCACATTTATCAACGCCGCCCTTATTATCCGCACACACTTTTAGGCAAAGAGCGAAAGAAAAACTAAAAATAAATTTGAATAATGTAAGAAAAACACTCTTAATCACCAGAAAAAAAAATATATATATAGCAATGAAGTACTTGTGACGTGGCATGAACACATTCTTGGTGGCGAAGCAAAGATGACGTGTCATTAAGTAGCTTCTCGCCGGCTGGTCGGCTTGACTACCAAGCATTTTTAACAGTCAGACTCTTTCCTCCCTCACTTCCTCTTTAATTCAATACAACGAGTCGTTTCTTACGAGTCACTGAAATTCGCTCCAGTCAGCAAAATCAGAAAAGAGGCTGGAATGCATCTTCTGTGGGGAAATGCGATGGCGATGCCGGATGTCACCGAAGATTGTCGAGGTCTGCTGTAGAAAAGCGGCCAGTTTTGGTAAAGATGGAAGTTAGCACATAAGAGTTCCATTTTTCTTCTATTATCTTGATTTGCTGAATATTCCAATATTATAACTGCAATTAGTACACAAATGCTTAGGACTCTAACTGTGATGTGGTAGACTATTAGTAAGATAAATAATATAAAGAACTAATATTTTTATTTATTTATTTTATTTATTTATTAATTTTTTTGTGTGTGAAAATTTCAGTATTCTATTTGAATATTCTGATAAATTGAATATGTCTGAAGTTAACAATAGAATAATCTTGCTAATTGGTCTTGTGCTTGACGGTAAACTGCATCCGGCAGCAAGGCCTTTGATTGGGAGGTTGTGAGGAGCATGGAACTACCTCTTAATTGCTGTTGTTCTCAGGTCCACCCTGACCCGGAGTGGTAGCACCTGTTAGGGTCCCAGCTACGGTCAAATAGTTAACTCTCCAAACTGGAGTCAAAATACTAAGAAAGTATAAAAATACACTTTATAGAAATATATACATAAAAAATCGGCTTTTATAGAAAAATATACATTTTTGAAGGAAAAATATTACTAACAATACATTTATGAAGGAAAAAAGTATTACCATAACACATTTTTGAAGGAAAAATTCTCAGTTAAACATATTTGAATACAAAACTAGAAGACATTTTCAGTTTTCTGAAATAAAAAAGAATAAAAACAAAAACTTTTCATTAAAATCTGACTAAATCAACCTTCTCGCTATAACCGAACATTTAAAAAAATACCTTGAAACGTCATCTTTTGGCATTGATATGCCGTTCATCAAAACTCATACTCAGACTCAAATCATGCTAGTTCAACAACTACAAAGTTGCAATTTCCCTATCACATCGCTAAATATTTGAGCTTAACAATACATTATTTACACTGTTCTGACTATTGTTCTCATCTTTATTGCCATGTTTACTATGTTTCGGCCATTGTACCCTCCGGCATTTTTCAGGTGCTAAAAATTTTGAACCGAACTCTTTATTTCAATCACTGGGGTATATGATTCTAATTCCATGTGCGATGCCACTTCCAGATGTCATATAGTTATCTCCTTTTTAACGCAACTCTTTAAGTTATTTGTCCACCGCTGCTGTAGCCAGGTATTGAACTCACAACTATTTTGGTCAAGTCGCTAGAACTAAACAACGCCTATGTCCACTGCACTACGTCAGTGTATGTTAGGACTTATGAGCCTAATGTCTCAGTAATCATTTTTTACCAGAGCTCATATTGCAAACTTTGAAGCCAACGAGACGTCGTAAACATGGTAATAAAGATAGGGACAACAGTTCGAATAGTTTAAATAATGTAAATACTACCTCATCGCAGAAGTATAGACAAATACTGAACTTAACAAATTGAACAAGATATTGCAATAACCAGGGTTGTTGCAAGGGACTTGTAGAGTGCTGTATTTGACTTCTTGCTTTTAACTGAAGGTGGTTGACATACTTTTCACTGGCTCTCGGTTTTAAGAATGTGTCTAGTGTTAAGTTTTAATTCTGCGCGTTCATATCGCGTCGGGGTCATCAATTGTAGAAGGTTATATTGTAGTGAACAAAACAAGTTCTAGATTTTAAAATATTCAAATGCTAAGAACTGACTCATTGATTCTATTAGGAAAAAAGAAAAAAAAACGAATTTTCTCGAATTTTCAAACTTTGCTTATTACACACAAAACTCGTGAAATTTCACACCTCGATGCGAAATGTTTTTCGGCCAATAGAAAACTAAGAAACAAAGGAAAATCAAATAATCTTTTATTATAAAAGAAAACTCCTTTTACGGACCCTTTCTGCGAGCCGACGCAAAGATTGTTTGTCGTCTAATGGAAAGCCCGCGAATGAATTCCCAAATGACCTGTTCGGAGCAGAAAATGAAATAAAAAGGCGGAACAAGATGGTCACAGTGAGAAAAATACGAGCGTAATTAACACGTCCCTCGACAAACGTCAAACAATCGTTATTATTATTATTGTCTTTATCTTTCTCCCGCATCTCGTTATTCTCACAGTTTACCCGTCTGTCTTTTCTTATACTTAATAACCGGACGAAACCCATTAGACTGAGCAAATACTTCAAAGGCACTCCTACCCAACAAATGCTCATACATATTTACATACACACATACGTACACATAAACTCACTCTTGCAAGGACTACTGCGAATATTTTAACGACCTTGTACCAACCAAAAGACACTACTTTTATTTATAAAAACTTTAATTGATATATATATATAATTGTTGTTTCTATATGCAATTTGATTTTCTTGTTTTGCATCCCTCTCATAGTGAGCTATCTAACAAGGCCAAATAAAATTAAACAAATCTGTTTCAACACACATCAGTCAGTTAAGTGCCATACGTGATACACGCTTGGGCGATCATGTCTCGAAAGAGACATGACTGACTGGGCGGAAGATTATTCCTTCAGTAGGTTGCCATTACTTTTTGCGGTAGACTGGTTGTCAACCAAGGCTATAGAATGTGTCCTGTTATTTAACCCATAACTGGAGGGAAGAGACGGATTAATACCTTTCCTATGAGTATTTGCGCGTAAGTAAAGGCAGCGATTCCAGCTGGAATTCGAACTCAGACTCTTCACTATAACCCACGATAATATTTGATTTCGTGTCGCTTACAAAAGTTCAATGCCGGTGGACCGCAATAAACAACGCAAAACGAAGACTCGAGTAGGGAATGAATAGCCAATGATTTTTCTCGCACGTGGGTACAAAGATGCAAAGGTATAGAGGATGGTCGACCTCAACTCAGCCTGACGTTAAGAGTGGGTAACCGGATCTCCCTTTTGTTGAGATGGCTACAAAACACGTGATTATTTTATTCATTAGTTTATGTTAATTCTCTCAGTCTCACCAACCCCACCAAGAATCTATGTCACGTCCCCCACTCTACTCCATCGCAATTTTTTCCTAAGATAGTATTCATAAAAAATACAAATTTTATTCTAACCTAATTATGTACAATACTGGACCATATGCAATATAGGCGAACAATTCGACAAGAAAAATTTAAAATAAATACAATGTCTCTAAATACAAATTAGAGACATGTCACAATAAATCATTCTTCTTCTTCTATGTGCCTTGTCCCTTCAGGACGTAGGCGATCATGGATCTCCACGTCTCCCTATCCCTTGTGGCTCTTAGTATGTTTGCTCCTGTTGCTCCTGGCAACCCCCGTTCCGTCATCCACCTGATCAGGCCCTGCAAATATGTTATCCGCTGCCTTCCTCTGTCTCTCCTTCCTTCTATCTGACCAGTCAGTATCAGGTTCTCCAGGCTTTCCTTCCTCATTGCATGTCCCAGGAACTTCAGTTGTCTCTTCCTGATGCTCAGCATCAATTTCCTTTTTGTTGCCATTCTTTCTAACACTTCGTCGTTGCTTGTATGCTCAGTCCACGATATCCGTAGCATCCTTCTGTAGAACCACATTTCGGCCGCTTCCAGTTTTGTCCTCATTTTCGATGATATTGTCCAGCATTCACAGCCGTACTGAAGAACTGACATCACGTAGCAGTCTAGCACTCTTTTCTTCGTTTCTATTGAGATCTTCCTGTGTGTTAGTATTTTGCTCATCTTCTGGAACGCGTCCTTTGCCATGCCAATTCGCCTTCGGATCTCCGTTACACATTAAATAAAGCAACAATGTCGGTGTCAATATAGGTAGGGTTTAGGTTTACGTATAGACTCAAGTACAGTGTTTACATAGGGTCAAATGCACAGCTAGTAGCCCCCACCGAAGTCTATGATACGTACCCCAAGAATCTATTATACGGTCTCCCTAGACTATTATATTTTAATTTTCATAAGGTAGTATTCATAAAATATAAAATTTTATTCTAATCTGATTATGTACAATAATGGACCATATGCAATATAGGTGAACAATTCAACATGAAAAACTGAAAATAAATACAATGTCTCTAAATACAAATTAGAGACATGTCATAATAGATCATTTCATATTTATTTAATATGATCTATAGTGACATGTCTCTACAATCAACAATGTTAAATCTACCATCCGCCCGTGCATTGAATACTGCTGTCATATCTGGTCGAATGCTCTTGCTATCCACCTAGGGGTCCTTGAAAAATCCAACGGAGAATCTGTAATGTGATCGATCCCGACTGAGCAGCTAGGATACAGTCACTTTCTCACCGGCACAATGTGGCTTCCCTGTGTCTCTTCTACAAATACTTTCACGGCTTCTGCTCCGATGAACTTAGCTCACTGGTGCCTCCTATATATATGAATTTACTCGAGCCACAAGATTAGCAACTAGGTCCCACCCTTTTACTGTGAAACCAATAAATTGTAAACGCAAATTCTACTTCTTTTCTCGCACTTCCTGCCTGTGGAATTCTCTTCCGTTTACTTGCTTCCCCGACAGCTACAATCTTCAAGAATTTAAATCTAAAGTCAATAGTCATCTTCTATCTCACTAACTTGCATCCTCTCTCTCATGCTCCTTTCTGCGTCCACTCTACTCTCATCAGTATTCTCATCCTTCTCTTACCCACTTCCTGATACCCCCTATAACCTGTCACTTTTTCTCATAACTTTCCTCCTATGTAACCCCCTGCACAACAGTGAAGGTAAAATACCTTGCTTGGGGCGATATGATTATAAAAACAAATGTTTTGCAGCAGTTTCTTTATATCAACTTATTTTTTCTTGTTAAAAAGTTGGAAAATTTTAACACATCGATAAAAAGTAGTGAATTTTATCCAATGTTTTTTCGAGATTTAACATGAGCAAAACAAATTCGCGGATAAGGATAAAAAAAAAATCAAACTCCAGAATGATGTCAAAATCCGCAAAAATGTTTTCCTTCTTTAAATGTCAGTTGTTCTTATTTTTATTTGTGACGTTTATAATTGAAGGTAGAAAAAAAAGCAATAGTTGATAAGATAGCAAGTGTGACAAAAATACAGCCCGGGTTTGAGACCAGCCGGTCGGGGAGTTCGGAGGTGATAATCACAATGATAAAGAGACCTGCGGCCGTATCATGTTGAAACACCAATTCTCATAAGATTACCGAAATTAAGCAGCGTTGAGCGTGGTCAGTATCTATATGGGTGACCGTTTGAGAATAGCAACTACTTTAAGCTTGAATATGTTTTCTTATGGACGTGCGTTGCATATATGGTATAATGAGGTGCATTAGATATCTGCTCGGAACGGGAGATCTGAGTTCAAATTCCAGTTAAATTCATTGCATTCACTTACGCGCAAATAAGCTTGTGAAAGGTATTAATCCGTCTCTTATTTCTAGCTATGGGTTAAATAACAAGACAGATAGCCTTGATTGGCAACCAGTCTAGCGCAGAAAATAATGGCAACCTACTGCTGTCTGTCTTTCGAGGCATGATTGTCCAAACGTATCACGTATGGACACTTAACTGACTGACTAATGTTTTATTACATCTAAATATTGACCTAGAGATGGGAGGGGTCCCAGGATGCGACACCTTTGAAAGGTGCACATTTTGATCGAAGCCGTGTGGTTAAAGTTAGTTAGACGAAGTAGTTTCGTCGATACTTATGCTAGCTTGAAGTCACAAGGCATCGTGGCCGAGGATTTGATCGAACTTGCCCTGTTGAAACTGTAGACCACCAGATAAACATTAATTTCAAATTGTGCTCAATATAAAAATAGATCAATGGATATTTATTATTAATTATTACGTTAGAACATGTGCAAACTACAAACTACTACAAAATTGTACATTTTGTTTCGACATTGAAAGAACAATGTCTCATTAATTAGTTAACAATGACTGGTTTCTGCATATCATTTTCGTGAATATTATTTAAGCACATCTCTGGTTTGCACGGAGATATTCCTCTTTTGGCTGTTCAGTGTGTTGATTGAATTTCCGATGGCTGTTGCGAATTCCACATGCCCGGTGGGCGAACTGGGACCAACTGCTATGCACGGGTTCATTGTTCTTTTACTATTTACTTAACGCCTATGCATTTCTGATTCGATTTTAGTAGGAGTGTTAGTTATTAGTTGATTTTTGCATGACGTCAGTTGACACATTAGTTAAGTCTAGCTTTATATATAGGTTACCAGAAATATGAAAGAATAGAAAGAAAGAAAGGATTGTGTTGAGAGAAAAAGAGAGAGAAAGTTTCTCTGTCACACTATTAGTAAAAAACAAAGGGTATATTTCAATACGCTTTAACTGTAACCAATCTACTCACCACAAAATTAATAGTTTTATTAATTATGTGTTTATGTTTCAGACCGCAATTAATCTTGCTTTTATGTTTACATAAACTGGACAGAAATCGAATATCGATTAGATGTCTTTCTGCAACCAATGGGGCCCGTATGAAAATATATGAACTATTTGCATATAAACTTTACTATTTACTTAATTATGTAAACATTTCCACAATATCCAACTTCCGTTGTAATTTTAATATTTTTCTATTTGTCTAATGACTTTGTGGAAACCATATATATAAAACAGAACATCATAACGGTGTCCTCACGAAACTTCGAAGTCGGCATGAAGCTGTTCAGTTAAAGTGACAAACTCTTTACACCTGCCTATCACCACCACGATATCAAGCACTTTACGATAAAAAATAGTTGTCTGCCAAAATAAATTTTATCAGTAAAATCACTGAAAAAACAACAACCTTGGTGCTAAACATGATCACAATTAAACACACACACACACACACACACAGACACACACACACACACACACACACACATATATATATATATATATATATAAAGAAAGTGAAAGAACACGTAGATTAAAGCCCACTGTTCAAACATTTACTTTTATAAAGAGCGGTCGATACAGAGTAGAGCTTAATATTGTAATTTTGTTATTACAATGGTTTATAAACTCACTATAACAATATACAAATATTTTCATGTTTCAGAACAATATTGTAATTCTTCAGGTGATATGTTAAAATAAATGGTGAAAATGATTTACTTTGAAAATATAAGATAAATTCATGGTTATTTAGAAAATTAGGGAGTGGTAGTTAAAGAAAATCAGATATGAGTGGCATCAAAGGCAGAAAGGCACAAGCAACAACCAGCTTGAAAGACGGTAGTCAACGAAAATGATTGACATATGTATCTGACCATAGATGACATCAATTAAGCAGCAATCTGAAAAAGTTAAAATGCGTAAGAATTTTGAGTTATATAATCTGTGGTTTCAGAGAGAGAGAGAGACAGACAGACAGACAGACAGACAGACAGAGAGACTCCCGCTGGTTAACGATTCCTCGGCAACTCCCACGTGTGCGATGTTTCTCTTGCTACAGTGTATACTGTACACAACCGTCAGCGACAAAGGATGTAAGTTTATATTTTTATATATACCTGTCAGCCAAGACATCGTCATCGTTGTTTTCCAGAAAGTAAGATACAAAACTTAGTGCACACTGATAGCGGAGCGGCTATGTTTAAACTGTCACAACAGCAAGAAAATTGGTGCGATCAAACTCAAACTTAAACTTCGATTTACTAACTATAAGCACGTACGAGCAGATGTCAATGTGACAAATCTAAAGATAAGTCATGGCGAAAGTGTGGATAATCTTTTTACTTATATATATATATATATATATATATATTAGCGAAACAGGCTTGTATGTGGTAACTAATATATATATATATATATATATATATATATATATATATATATATAACATTAGTACACTTGGTATGTAATCCGGGTAAATTTCAAAAAGAGACGAACTCGAGAACTTTTTTTTTTTTTTTTTTTTAATCATATCACCCCGAGCAAGGCGGTAACGCCACTGATGCGCAGGGGGTTACGTAAGGGTAAAAAGAATGGAAAAGAGAAAGCCGGAAACCACATCCTAAACAGGAAACAAGGGATGAGCCTCTTCACCTGTTCAATAGATGTGGGTGGAGTGTGAACCGGGCGATAGTTTAGTCTATCTACTCCAATTGAAAAAAAAGAATAATAAAGGAAAAGAGTGAAAAGATTGGAAAAGAGAAAACCGGAAACCGCATCCTAAACAGGAAACAAGGGATGAGCCTCTTCACCTGTTCAATAGATGTTCAATAGAACTCAATGTTAAATTCATTTATTTAATTTAACAGAGCAATATTTTATAAAGGGTTTTTTATTATTAGCTTGGATGTTACATATTTCACCGCTTTGATGTTCTTAACGCGACTCGTCAGATCCAAATGGTACAACAGTAGACAATCGAAATATCACCGACCCCCCAAAAAGAATTTCTCCTCTTTTATTTGATTCTCCGTAGACGCCCACATGTCCATATTAGGACGGATATTTGTGACGTTTATATACGAAAAGGTTCTCGTTTATTCGAAAAAGAGCCCCGAATATATATATATATATATATATATATATATATATATATGATGGACTCTCCCGTCGATCTCGACGTATGAGGTCCCGACAACTCTGACTTCATCCATGCTTCAGCCTCTGATGACATCTAAGTCCAGCAAGGGACTTACAAATCAATCCACACAGAGTGCAAGTGTGCTGGTTATGGGATGTACTTGCAGGTACCAATACAGCCCGCTTGACTCTCTCTCGTTTCTGACTCAAATGATTCAGACTGTCAGCCTTGAAACGCTGAAGACCATCAAAACAACATGCCTTCCACTCCATTCGATCAGAGACTCTGCTCTTAAGATTGTTGTGACGCAGATTGAGAGCAATCAAATTACTCATGATCTTATCCTTGTACCTCAGTAAAGGCCGTCCAACATTTCTCCTACCGCTCTCCAATTGACTGTACATCATGATTTTTGGTATCCTTTCCTCGGTCATCCTCAATACGTGTCCAGTCCAACGTAGTTGGAACTGAATGAGGAATGGCTCTATTCCAGAAATATTACATTTTCTAAAGAGGTCAACGTTGGGCATCTTGTCTCGAATGCTAAGACCACAGATTGACCGCAAACAGTGTTTGTGAAATACATCCAGCTGACGGATGTGCCGTCTATAAGGAGTCCAAGACTCAGAGCCATACAGGAGGATGGAGAGAATAATAGCTCGATAAACCACAATTTTCGTATCCAATCGGATCCCACGTTCATCCCACAGGCGATGGCGCAATTTCCCAAAGGCATATGTAGCCCTCGCAATCCTGTTAACAATTTCGTCATCCAATGAACCATCATGATTCACCTTGCTGCCCAAGTAGGGAAAACACTTTGTATACTTAACGGCTTGACCATCCACCTTCAGTTGTCTTTCTGGAAAACGATATTCAGGTGGCTCTGTCCTCACTCCCGCAACTTGCTTTGGAGGTATATATGGTTGATGCACCACCTCTGTCTTTTTAATGTTGATTGTAAACCCAAAAGCCGTACATGCAGTTGCGAAACGATCGAGCAAAAACTGTGCCTCTTCGAAAGATGTTGCTACAAGAGCAGCATCATCTGCAAAGAGCAAATCTCGGATTATTTCAGTTCGAACAAGGGTCTTGGCTTTAAACCTCTGATGGTTGAATAAACCACCAGAAGAACGGAACTGAAATTTCACGCCAGTATCAATATCACCAAAGGCATATTTCAGCATCAGGGAAAAATAAAGAGCAAAAAGTACAGGAGCCATCACACACCCCTGTTTTGTCCCATTTGTGACGTCGAAGGCGTCTGACGTCATTCCGTCACACACAACCTTCGCCTTCATTTCTTCATGAAAAGAGATGATCACCTTAAGCATATTTTCAGGTATGCCAAGCTTGCGCACAACTTTCCATAGAGCGCCACGGTTCACTGAATCAAAGGCTTTTGTCAAATCGACAAACACCATGTACAGTTCCTGGTTCTTCTCTCGTACCTTTTCTGCAATTTGTCGGAGCGAAAATATCATGTCAATGGTGCCACGACCAGATCGAAAGCCACACTGTGACTCAGGGTAGATTTTATCAACAAGATGTGTGGTAATTCGATTCAGAATTAATCTGGCTAGAATTTTTCCAGCAATGGAAAGAAGTGATATTCCCCGATTATTGTCGCAGATATTCCTCGCTCCTTTATTCTTGTACAAGTGCTTAATACATGCATCCTTATAATCTTGCGGAACACGCCCGGCTTTCCATATTTCCACAAAAAGAGCATGTAGCTTCTGTACTAAAGCATGTCCGCCACATTTGTACACTTCAGGAGGGATGGGATCATCAGGTGACGGGGATTTACCGGAGGCAATCTGTT
This sequence comes from Ascarosepion bandense, assembly GCA_037127315.1. Taxonomy (NCBI): domain Eukaryota; kingdom Metazoa; phylum Mollusca; class Cephalopoda; order Sepiida; family Sepiidae; genus Ascarosepion; species Ascarosepion bandense. Next base: position 4,949,524 of record JBBBDQ010001831.1, on the reverse strand, counting down.
TGATCGATTCAAGTACCTCTTGATAAGCTGGTTCAAATGACAATTCAGGAATAAGGGACGAGATGACATCATTGTCGACTTCAGATGATGTGTTTAAAACTGTCTCAAAGTGTTCCTTCCATCTCTTTAGAATATCTGACTTATCAGTGAGCAGCGTTTCCCCGTCCGTTGTACATACAGGTGAGACACCATTCGTTTCAGGCCCAAATATTTCTTTAAGGCCATTATAGAATGCTTTGTTGTTTTTACTGCCAGAAGCTTCTTGGAGCTCAATTGCTTTCTTATACCACCACTGTTCCTTCATGGCTCTGAGAGCCCTTTGCACCTCACCTTTGCATTTCCTGTAAGACATCTGCTTGGCAGACGAATTCTTGTCCTCTATCCAGGCTTTGTGTGTAGTGTGCATCTTGTTAATGAGCTTTTTTGCATCCTCGTTGTTTTCATCAAACCAGTCCTGGTGCTTTCTACGCGGAATTCCAAGAACTTCTACTGCTGTTGAATGAGTTGCCTTCTGCAATGCTTTCCAAGAACATTCTATATCATCAGTGATATTCACTGAGTCCAAGGCAGCCTCAAGCTTAACAGAGATTTCATATTTCTTGTCTGCTAATTTCAGGGGAAGGACATCAATCCGTTTCGGAGCTGTTGACCTAAACACCCTACGCTTGTATAAATTCAATGAGAGTCTACTTCGCAAGAGAGCATGATCTGAAAGGTAGCAGGATGTGTGAAATGAGCGAGTGATGTTGAAGTCACTGATGTCTCTTCGTTTTGTGATAATATAGTCTATGAGATGCCAATCCTTAGACCGAGGATGCATCCAGGTGGTTTTGTGGTGGTTTGCTTGTTGGAACAAGGTATTTGTAATGTTAAGGCCAAACTCCCTACAGATAGTGAGAAGCCTCAAACCGTTTTCATTTACCTTGCCTACACCATGACCACCTAGTACACCAGTCCAAGATTGGCCATCATTTCCAATATATATATATATATATATATATATATATTATTTGTAGTACAAAATCGTATTAAGGGAAGTTATAAATTAAGTTTAATACCTGTAAGAAAACAGGATGAAAAATAAAAAATAAAAGAACACAGAAAGAACGACTGTCCGGTTTCAATCCTAACCTCTTCATGGTCACCTGGGAAAATTTATTTCTTCTTTTTTAAAAAAATAAAAAAATGAAGGTGAAATTGTATGACAAGAAAAAAAATTATAGACAAGGGAAAAAAAAAATTAAGGGAATTATTTTTCCTCTTCTCATACCTTCTCCTTTCCTCCCTGCAAGCACTAGACGCTGATAATAAGAAGTCCAAGGAGGCAATCTCTCCGTTTACAGAGAGACAGCCTCCTGAACTTAATATACAATGACTCCAATGCCTGCATGTGAAATATATATATATATATATATATATATATATATATACATACGAACTAAATCTAAAAATGAGCCAAAGTCTTTGTTGTTGTTGTTGTTGTTGTTGTTGTTGTCGTCGTCAATAAAGATTGTTTTATCCTTTATTTTTGGGTTTGGTATCTTCTGATCAGTGCTATTTAATTTGCAGTTTTGTCTAATTTGTTCGCCTTGTCCTGACGATCCGACGAGTGAAACCGCGGTCGACGTTTGGCTCACATTTTTAATTTAGTTTGTATTTTTGCTCTACTTTCGTACTTTCGTATTCAGCTCTTTCTTGTTAAGGTTTCGTCTTGTTTTTTTTTTCTTTCTGTTTGAAAGAAAAAACATATGCTTTGTTTGTTTCTTTTTTTTTTTTTATTCCCCTTTACCCATTTGGTAGTACCTTTTGGGTTTGACGACTTACGTTACTAATTTGTTAGCAGTAGGTTTTTCTGATTTTGGTCGTGATTAGTGCTACTATTTTGTTGGTACGTTTTGCAATATATATATATATATATATATATATATATATATATATGGATTTGAATTTTTCCTTTTATTTTTCGAACACGGTCAGCACACTGTGGCCATGTACATAGTTGATATAATTGAGAGTTGATTTTTTATTATTATTAATGCTTTCATTATTTTGAAGCGGTTTTTATGTGTGGATAAGGCTGTTATGATATTTTCAATGACTATGTCGAGAATCGAGGTTTCTGTGTGTGTTGAAATGTTTCTGTGTGTGTTGAAATAGTGCTATGACCCAAGAGAAGTAAAGTAAGTGGATTTGTTTAATAAGCCTGTAGTGATACGATCAGTATAATTATTATCATAAACAAGGTATTCAACCGAACAGCAAGTCAAGTATTTACCCCAAAAGTTTGAAAAAAAAAAAAAAAAAAAAAAACGATGATCTGTCTTTGTAATTTTTTATTATATTTTTCTAATTTTTGCGTATGCGTATGTATGTCCGTTGTGGTGCAGTGGATCTTCGCTCAGAGCAACAAATGGGGGAGCCGATTTCGAATTCCAATTGTATTCCTTGCATTCACTTACGCACAAATACCCTTGGGAACGGTATTAATCTCTCTCTTTCCTCAAGTTATGGGTCAAATAATAGAATAGATTGGGTTCTATAGCCTTGGCTGGCAACCAGTCTACTGCAGAAAGCAATAGCAACCTACTGCGGGATAATCTTCTACCCAGTCAGTCATGTATCTTTCAAGACATGATCGCCCAAAGCGTGTATGACGTATGGCACTTAACTGACTGTAGTATGTATTCATGTGTGTGTATATATATATATATATATATATATATATATATATATATATTCAAACAACGATAAATAAAATATAGTTATGAACCCAGCTTTCCATAATTAACAACTTAAAGAGATAACACCTAACCCAGCCCAGTAAAAACTAAATAAGAAAAACGAAAAAATAGGCACGCGAAGACATATAAACAAATATTCCTTTTGTTGGTTAAGCATCAATTTAAAAAATAATTCTTATTTAAACAAGAAATAGATTTTTTTAAAATTATTATTTAAACAAGATATATAAAAAAAATAATACGAAATTCACTTACATTTTAAAAAGCTTAGAAAACCCTAGAATATTCAGGAATTTTAACGTTAATGTAACTCGTCTCTGATACCATTTGCCGTAAACAAAATAAACCCAAAACCTGATCTACAAACTTATTCCTTACGAAGAATATATATTCTATTCATACGAATCTATCCTAAAAATCTTGTCGGCATTAAATAACCCATTGAGGCTGACTTGCCGTAAAACAAAACAAATCAAATCAAAAACAAATGAAGTTGGTATTTGTGACATTAAAGCCATAAACAAAGAAAAAAAAAATCACTCTCGTAATTTTTCATGTTTGCCGTTAATGTTTAAACATCGGCTGTCCATGTCACAAATTGGTGTTTCATTGATTCCATTGTATAACTTAAAGAAACAGTTTACCTTGCATGCATTGTGTATCTGCCTCGTCAAGACACTTGTCAAACATTGCCGAAAGAAAAGAGGGCAGAATAGTTTTTTAATTCTCTGTTGGGCGCTTGTCGTAGAGCAGTAGTTACGAATCTACTTATTTTGGGAGTATAGTGAGTTCGATTCATTCTGAATATTCAACTATTCTGATTTTCTCCAACAAAAGCTAAGCTGGTAGCATCAGGATGGAGCAATGGCTCCCAAGAGTAGTTTTATCTACTTCTAATAAGTTTTATCCCCAGATTTCTACGTCCTGGGTATGACGATAAACTACATCCGGCAGCAAGACCTCTGATTGGCAGGTTTTGAGCATCGTGGGACCACCTTTTAATTGCTGTTGTTCTCAGGTTCACCCTAACTCAGGGTAGCAATACCTGTTAGAATCCTAACTGTGAGTAAATAGTTAACACCCAAAATGGGGTCAAATGACAAGAAAAGTATGAAAATATATATTTATAGTCAAAATAGTATTAATATATTTTTTGAAAAATAAATATTACCAGCAATAATTTGATTCTCGACAAAACACTTTACAAAAATACGTCCATGAACTCTGACTTACGAACTGGTTTCTTAAAAAGAATACATGTTCTATTTATACGAACCTATCCAAAGAAAGGTCTTGTCAGCATTAAATAACCAATTGAGGTTGATATGGCGTTAAACAAAACAAACCAAAATCCTGATCTACGAACTGATTTCTTGCGAAGCATACATATATTCATATAAACCTTTCCTAAAAATCTTATCGGTAACAAATCAGGGTTATGGTTTGTTTTGTTTGACGGTATGTCAACCTCAATGGGTTATTTAATGCCGTTATTATTATTTAATTTCTAGATTTTATTTCATTTTTTCACAATGTCGTCGACTTAGGGCCATGTCACGTTGAAACACCGGTTCTCGTCCGATCATCAAAGTTATGCAACGGGAAAATTTAGTTTGAAACAAAGAAAAGAGTACTGAGCTGTTATGTAATATCAGTACTAACCAGTAAATGCTGGACCATCTCCACACAGATGAAGAAGAAATCCCGAAGTGATAGAAAAGTAGTTCGACGGAAAGATGCTGAAAATAAAATTAATTGATTACTTTAGCAACGACGAAGTTTTAGAGAAAATAGAAACGAGGAAATTTATACTTAGCATCAAGAAATACACAGTTGAAATCTCTTGGTCACATATAATGAGGAAAGAAGACTTTAAAAAATTTACACTCACGGGACATATTGAAAGCAAGAGGAAAATACTACCAAACGAGATTGTGTAAAATAGATACAGAACAGGGTTTAAGAGATATCACAATAAGACCAAATTTGATATATAGCATCAATCAACTCTGTTGTTACATATAAGAAAAAAAATGTTGCTTTTCAAGTACAAATATGAAAAAGACTATAACATGAAATGAGAAAAAAATGTGTATTCGCTACACAGAAAATATGGCTTCTTTAAGTAATAAGACAATTAAATCACTTTCAAATTATTCCTTAAGAATAATTTAAAATTTTATTTCAATAAATCAAATAATGAAAATTAAACGAGGATGTGTGTTTTCATACGAAATATTTTGTGGGACATTTTACTGTTATTTTTGTTTTATCTTTATTTTGATAATAATGGCGGGGCGAAAATATCGGACGTAGCAAGATAAAGTATCGCGTCGGCTGTAAACATTAATTTTAGTGACTCCGCCTCTTCGTTTTAAAAGAATGAGCCAAAGCGTCTGTATATCGAACTTTCTCGAATGATGTTCTTCATTCTGCTGAGTCTGAGAAAAAATGGTGTCGCTCATTCGTTTGAATTGAAGAGAATAAAAAAAGCAAAAAAACTATAGACTTTTTCTTTCTTTCTTTTTGCCTCAAACTTTATTTCAGGAAAGTTTTTTCTTTTTTTTTTTTTAAGTATCTGGTGGTACCAATTTTTTTTTTTTAATTATACTGAATATGTTAGATTTTTAGTGCTGTTGCTGTTTGTTTCTTTGAAAGTTTTGAAAATCAGAATTCTGATTTTAGAGCTTTTAATTGTAAGACAAAAATCCTTGATTACATACGTAGAAAATAGTACCAATGTAATTGCAAAATTGTTTATCTATGGCCGTCATTGGTTAACAATACGTGATACATGCTTGGGCGATCATGTCTCGAAAGAGACTTGACTGACTGGGCAGAAGATTATCCCGCAGTAGGTTGCCATTGCTTTCTGCGGTAGACTGGTTGCCAACCAAGGTTATAGAACCCAATCTGTCCTGTTATTTGACCCATAACTGGAAGGAAGAGACGGATTAATACCTTTCCCAAGGGTATTTGTGCGTATATGATTGCAACGAATTAAACTGAAATTCGAACTCGGCTCCCCGATTTCTCGTTCCGAGTCGATATCCACTGGACCACAACGCACATCCACATGAAGTTTTCAATTCCTTATTCAGTTTTTAGAAGAAAGCGCATAATCTGACATGGTCACTAATTTGAACAGAGCCAGTACGCTTAAACCCTTCAATCCTTATGAAGAAAAACTAGAACAAGAAAGTAAAAAAATAAAAAAGAAGATGGGCAATATATACATGAATATATTGAAGAATCCAACTTAAACGAGAAATAATAAAATAATAAAAAAAGAACAACAACAAGAAAAAGATATATATGCGAATAGAATGGAGAACCGTAAACTACTACTACTACTAATAATAATAATAATAATAATAATAATAATAATAATAAAATAGAAAAAATAGAACAAAACAACACATTAAAAGAATCCCTGGAAAGCCAGCTTAAGAGATATACAAAAGGGTTGTCTTGTTAAGTACAGCCCACACACTGGGGAGAACTTTGTCTATGTAACGCTAGGGATGTTAGAAGAGATAGAAAAAACATGAAATAGAGCCATCACAACACACCACGACCTGCCTTAGGTCTTGCCGCTGACTTGGTAGATAGTGCGACCATAGCAGAAATCAAAATATGATGAAAAATGACAAAATAATAATAATAATAATAATAATAATAATTATTATTATTATTATAAACCAGAAAGAGAAAACTTGCCTATTAATTGATATGGCTTGTCCAGCGGATTGTAACATAGCAATCAAGGAATTTGAAAAACTGTAAAAATATAAAGACCTGGAAATTGAAATAGAAAAAATGTGGAAATTGAAAACAAGAGTTGTGCCAGTGATAGTATGTGCACTTGGAATGATAAAAAATGGAACAAAACACCACATTGAAATAATCCCTGGAAGATTAAGAGATATACAAAAAATTGTCTTATTAAGTACAGCCCACACACTAAGGAAAACTTTATCTATGTAATGCTGAGGATGATAGGGAAGATAGAAAAACATGAAATGGGGCCATAACAACATGCCACGACCTGCCTTAGGTCTCCCCTCCTAAAATTGTTTAATTATTGAAATTTTTTCAATTTTTTTTTTTTTTTTTTTTTTGATAATCGCAAGCTTTATGTAATAAGCGATAGGACTGAGCTTTAAAAAAAAATGAAAAACAACAAATTAAAAAGGTAGTGATAGTCTCCTTCAGGTCAGTCGAAAATTTAAGTACAATGTCAATTACTTACATTATTCGGACTATACTCATCTTCGTTGCCATTTCTACGACGTTTCGGCCGTTGTAAGCTCCGGCCTTCTTGTACTGTTAAAAAAATATACCTGTTATACTGACTGTTAATAAAATTGCTGTCAGTAACGCGTGTTAAAATGGCAACGTTGTAAAGATGGCAACGATGAGGACAATAGTCCAAATTCTGTAAATAGTACCTCATCTCAGAAATATAGACAAATACAACGTCAATCATTGTCATCTGTCTTCTTGAACACGGTTCCTTTTTGTCCTTCCCTTAATATTTTCTGTTTTCAATCTTCTTATTCACATTCACTCTAATTCCTCGCAGCTCCCTCCCCACTGCGTACTGACAGCATTACACGTCTTGCTTGGGGTGAAATGAATAAAAAAAATAAATAATAAAAAAAAGAATAAAAAAAAGAAAAAAGAATAAAAATAAAAAAAGAATAAAAAAATAATAATAAAAAAGAATAAAAAAAATAAAAAATATATAAATGTCATTCCAAGCATATTTCAAAATGATGCAATAAGTAAACGTTATTTCATGATATGCAGAGTTATTGTTTTAAAACAAGTAAATGAAAACTAGTCTCTTTCTTCTGCCTTTAAGCATGATAAACAAATTCGCTTCTACTATAAACCATTTTTATAAACAATTTTTTGTTAAAAATATGCCATTAATATTTAAAAAATAAAAAAAAATTTTTTTTTAAATTACTCCTGCTGAAAATTTAAAAAATTGCATCTTTTTCAAAAATCCCCTTGCTCTTAAAATAAATGCCTCTTCTGTTTGAAAAGAAATTTAAGTTGCTATTAAAAAAGATAAAATAGAAAGAAAAAATGTGTCGCTTCTGTTGAAAAAATACCCCTGCTGTACTTTAAAAAAAGATATTGTCGCTAGACTGTTAAAAATATTTCCTTTACTGTATTGTAAAAATAAACCTGATATACTGTCAAAAATAACCCTACTGTACTGTTGAAAAAAATACACCTGCGGTAATGTTAAAAATATAGCCTTGCTATACTGTTAAAAAATATTTACCTTACTGTGCTGTAAAAAAATACCCCTGCTGTACTGTTAAAAATATCCCTTCTATATCATTGTAAATATTTCAGTTACTGTATTATGAAAATACCCATGCTGTACTGTCAAAAATTACCCTTGCTGTATTCTTGAAAAATACCCTTGCTGTAGTGTTACAAAAATACCCTTGCTGTAGGGTTACAAAAATACCCTTGCTGTGGTGTTACAAAAATACCCTTGCTGTGGTGTTACAAAAATACCCTTGCTGTGGTGTTACAAAAATACCCTTGCTGTAGTGTTACAAGAATACCCTTGCTGTGGTGTTACAAAAATACTCTTGCTGTAGTGTTACAAAATTACTCTTGCTGTAGTGTTACAAAAATACTCTTGCTGTAGTGTTACAAAATATTCTTGCTGTAGTGTTAAAAAAATACCCTGCTGTACTGTTTAAAAATATAGCTGCTATACTATTAACAAAATTGCTGTCAGTAACGTGTGTTAATTTAAAGAAGTTCGTTCCACTGAAAGTGATTTTTTTCCAAGTATTGTTTTATTTTGCGGAGATGACTACTAAAAGAATGTCTCCCAAATCATTACGATCTTAACTTCTTCTAGTACAAAATGACTCACATTCAATATAGATGAAGAATTCAACTAGAAAATTTTGAAATAAGTACAATGTATCTAAATACAAATTAGAGACCTGTCATAATAGACAATTTCATTTTAAATAAATCAACAATGTTTTACGGCAATTCATAACATCAAATTGAGATTTCTTTTTTAAGAAATTGAAGAATTCTAATTCATTTATCATTATAGATTAAAAAAAACTGAATTTTATAAAGTGTTTTTCGAGACTTAGTACAAGCAAACAAAAAAAAAACGGATTTGGACGAGAAAGAAAGAAAGAAAAAAGATCCTAGAATGACGTTAAAATACACGAAAATCTTTCCAGCTTTAATAATCAGTTGTGCGTGGTGGTGTAATGGTTAGCAAGCTTGTCTCGCTAAAATCATTACAATTGAGTAGTGGGTTCGATCCTCACTGGGTATCCCATACTTTCGGCCTTGTGCCACATCTAAGCTGGGTAGCTCAAGGCGGTGTAATGGTTAGCTAGAATCATTATAATTGAGTAGTGAGCTCGATCCTCACTGGGTGTTCCACATCTAAGCTGTGTTGAGAAAATCACCTTAATAATCAGTTGTGCTTAGTTTAATTTGTAGAAAAAAAAAATTAAATGTTGATAAGACAGCGAGGGTCACACAACACAGCCAGGAGACCCAATCATGCTCCCCCGCCCAGACAGTGGCCTCGAGGGTAGTACCCACCAGCCTTGCAAAACCTTTCGCAATTTGTCTCACACAGAGAAATTATAATACATATGAAGACAATAAGTGTGAAAAGAGGGAAGTCGGGAAGGTCTTAATTGTAATATTTACGGAAGAATATTGGTGGTGCCCCATATGTTCTTGGTGGAACCATGTGTTTTCCTGATTCTGTGGGATCGTGATTATGTCTATCGTCTTTACGGTCCTTATTGCAACTGGGGTTCGTCATTCAACGGCCTCCACGTGAACCCTCGTAAATTCATCTTACCAAAAGGCAAATGATCGGCCTTTGCTTTCGTATAACGTTAGTGGGTACACCTGTTTGAGTAGACTTGTTTTTTAAGACAATTTAAAAATCGCAAACACCAGCATTTCATTGTACTTCATCTTCGTTAGGCCGAGAACTTTTAAAACACCTCCAACCCATGCAATTCGTTGTTGTAATATGGCCTACTTGTTCGACTAAGAGCAGTAGTAAACATAATTGTAGGGTTGAATAAACTTAAACAAAGCGGGGATATTTTCCTGTGACTTATGACTAATAAGTGATTAACAAGAAATAAAATATAATATCTCAGTAAAAAAAAAATAAAAAAAAAAATGGAAAGAAAGAAAACATTAAAATCTAAACCTTTTCTCTCAAATTAATTTTCTGCTCAGTCCAATTAAAAAAAAAACGATCATTCTAAATTTATTATAAAACAATGAGAAATTTACAAATTATGGGATAGTTACATACTAACTTGGAGATTCTCACCTGCGAGGCACCCCTGGTATTGCCGCACCACATGGTTATACCACGAGAGGCACTTGTGCATGGTAGCCATCGAAATCGCATCATCAATTGAACTTTCTCAGTCTATGCTCCACCTTCGACACCCACTCAGGTGGTTGCTGCACCACCTGATCGAATGTTGACGCATAGTGCCTTCACGGATGACCACAGTAACGCAATGGGGTTGAGCACGCAACTATAGAGGGGACAAGCGTAGTGTTACGACCCCTATAAGATCGGCAGCACCCCCAGTGTACTGTGATTATAATCAAAATAATATAATACATTCTTAATACCATGTAATATAAATTCAAAATCAACAAAGTTATTAATAAATAAAGTTAATTTAATCATACGACTGGGTGGAAAATTAATTTGACGAGCTAGAAGATTAATGTAAGTGGTCGGAAGATTTATTTGACAGGGTAAAGGTGTAGTTATTGGAATGTGTGTGTGTGTGTGTGTGTGTGTGTGTGTGTGTGTGTGTGTGTGTGTGTGTGTGTGTGTGAAAGAATTTAGTTACTCTGAAAAAGTATTAGCAAGTTGGAAACAAGCCGTGTTGTTGTTGCTTCTACGGCATGCTGAAAGCAAAGAAGAAGGTGCGAAACACGTAGTCTTGGTAAACCTGGTAAACTAAGTGGGGGTAATCCCATACTTAGATTCACTGTTCCTCCAATCTCTTATCCACTGATTCTCAACCTTTTTAAGCAACGACACACCAAGTAGCAAATGAAAATATAACGGCAGACTCAGCAAAGTTTTTAAAGAGTATATATTTTAATGACATGAAACAAAGTCATATATTTTTTTGAAAACACACGCAAAATATGAACTTACGTTATTTCAATGTTTTTATTCAACTTTTGGTGTGATTTCTTTAGTGTGAAACATGTGCGTGGTGTTTTTTTTTTGTTTTTTTTGTTTTTCGTTTTTTTTTGTTTTGTTTTGTTTTTACGATAAGAAGATCCTCGTTTCTTTCTCAGTTGAGCGTAGTCTTTCTTGGTTATTATTTTTGATGTTTAGATTTGAGAAGCCTACTTAAAATAAATAAAAAGTGGCACATTAGTGTACGTGGCACACTAGTGTCAGTGGCACTCTATTGTGGGCGGCACGTTGGTTGAGGATCATTAGCTTAGACATGGAAATCTCGATTTGACGAGGTTATTTAAGAACATGACTCGAGTTTTCAGGTTAACGTTTTTAGCAACTTGCGGTGTTGGGTGAAAATATCTCTAGCGCAGCCTGTTTTATATTCTCTTTCCTTCTCTCCTATACTAAATGTGTTACAACTGATTCATACACCATGGAATCATTTAGTATTTATTAGATAGATAGATAGATAGATAGATAGATAGATAGATAGATAGATAGAAGGAACTGAATTTGATTCACAGAAAGAAAGAAAGCAAGAAAGAATGAAAGAAAGCAAGAAAGCAAGAAAGAAAGCAAGAAAGAATGAAAGAAAGCAAGAAAGAATGAAAGAAAGCAAGTGATAGATAGATAGATAGATAGATAGATAGATAGATAGAAGGAACTGAATTTGATTCACAGAAAGAAAGAAAGCAAGAAAGAATGAAAGAAAGCAAGAAAGAATGAAAGAAAGCAAGAAAAAAAGAATGAAAGCAAGAAAGAATGAAAGAAAGCAAGAAAGAATGAAAGAAAGCAAGAAAGAAAGAATGAAAGCAAGAAAGAATGAAAGAAAGCAAGAAAGAATGAAAGAAAGCAAGAAAGAATGAAAGAAAGCAAGTGATAGATAGATAGATAGATAGATAGATAGATAGATAGATAGAAGGAACTGAATTTGATTCACAGAAAGAAAGAAAGCAAGAAAGAACGAAAGAAAGCAAGAAAGAATGAAAGAAAGCAAGAAAGAAAGAAAGAAAGAAAGCAAGAAAGAGTGAAAGAAAGCAAGAAAGCAAGAAAGAAAGCAAGAAAGCAAGTGTTAGATAGATAGATAGATAGATAGATAGATAGATAGATAGATAGATAGATAGAAGGAACTGAATTTGATTCACAGAAAGAAAGAAAGCAAGAAAGAACGAAAGAAAGCAAGAAAGAATGAAAGAAAGCAAGAAAGAAAGAAAGCAAGAAAGAGTGAAAGAAAGCAAGAAAGCAAGAAAGAAAGCAAGAAAGCAAGTGTTAGATAGATAGATAGATAGATAGATAGATAGATAGATAGATAGATAGATAGATAGATAGATAGATAGATAGATTTAACCGTGACCCTAAAAAGCCGTAATTTCGTCTGACCTGTTTATTCTTTAGTTTTATTTATTCTATTGTATCGCTTTTCGTTACTGTCATCTGCGGGTCATGTCTAACATTTTCCAGTAACAATGATCTCTTTCTTTCTTCTTCTCTATCCGTACTTCCGTTTTTTTATACACGCAAACAAATAAGCTAAATTTATTTTCCCATAATGTTTTGGTCTCGCTGACGAAATGGCCATCCGAATTTAAAAAAATTGACTTTTTATATATAACAAATATTGGCTATGTAAATGAATAAATTTAATTATATTGAGCTCTCTGGTTCGATCAGTGTTAATAACTAATATTAATAAAAATACTTTGAGATTTACCACCAAGCCTTTTTCCGGATTTATAACTAATAGATAGATAGATAGATAGATAGATAGATAGATAGATAGATAGATAGATAGATAGATAGTGAAAATGCACGCACAAATATGAATTTACTTAATTCCCATGTTTCTCTTTAACTATTTCTGCGGCTTATTTAGTGTGAACTCTGTACCTGGTGTTTTTTTCGTAATTTATTCAATATTTCACGGCGAGCTTAAAAGGATCACGCGGCATACTAGCGTGCAGCGGCACGGCAGTTGAGAATCATTGCTCTAATCCAGCAACTGAAGATATGTACCAGTTAAGTATGTCTTTGGAATAAGTATATCCTTAATTAATATTCAAAATTAATTAAAAGATGCTTTTATCTGATGCTGTGAGAGATTTGCTGATAAAGTGAAACCTAGACGATGATAATTAATCACCAACATTCTCAAATCGATATTGTTGTAGAGTAGCTAGCACCCCTTCAGCACTCTAACCGACGTACTGGCTCATAGCCTGAAAAAATTTATGAGTATGTATTTAAAGGGTCATTTTGGGGACAAGCAGATTAATATTCGAACTGATTTATTTCGTCGACTATTCAAAATTTAAATCCTCCTCTTTTTTGCTCGTAAGTTTGTCTTGATAATTGCTAATAACTTATTGTTCTATTTTTTTTAATACATTCTGAATACTGTGCTAAATAAATATATTAAGCCCTCATTCTTCTTTGTGTATCATTCACCACGACGTTACAACAGATATGCTGAAAAAAAATTTCACCGATATTGATTATACAGATAACCTAGCTATCACTGCAGACACCATTACCAATGTCACAGTACTTCTACATCATTTAGAAATGCTGCAAATGGTGCTGAACTCTATGTTAATGCCTCTAAAACTAAATTCATAAGTTTCAACCAACAATGCTTTATACAAACTGTCACCAGTGAATCTGTCGAATCTTTTACATAATGATGAAGCGAAATAAAGTCTAATGAAAAGGATGTGAAAATTCGCATAACTTTGCCACTTTCAATAAAATGGATGTAACCTGGAAATCTGATTTATCAGACAATCTCAGGCAGAGATTACTTCGGGCCATTGTAGAGGCGGTGTTAATGTATTGCGACACTTCCTGGACATTAACTAAATCCCTAGAGTTTAAGGTTGATGGAACCTACACTCGGACACTGAGAGTTATACATAACATCTGGAGATAACATCCAAATAAAACAACCCTATGAGTCCATCCTTGATATTTCTACAATCTTACAGGAACGCAGAATGCGCTTTACAGGACACTGCTAGCGAGCAAATCAAGCACTTTCGAGTGATCTACTGCTCTGGACACCTAGCCATGGCAGAAGACGCGCTGGTCACCCAGCAACCACCGACATTGACCAGCTATGTTATAACATAGAATGCCACCCTAATTACCTTGCTACCCTGATACAGGACCGTGATAATTGGTGTGATAGACTCATAAATGTCCGAGCTAACTCGACTGAACGAAAAACAATATCTGATGCCATTGTCATATCTTTGAGAAAACATTTTTGCTGGAAGTTTTGTTGCGTACCTGTTCCGAGTTGGATTAAAAGCATTGGCACCCCTAAAATTTACGCATTTAAACCGCGGGTTGTCACTAAATTTCAAAACGGTAATATTTTCATGTTTTACAAACGCCTAATAAATTATGTGCGTTGTGGTGCAGTGCATGTCGGTTCAGAAATCGGGGAGCCGAGTTCGAATTCCAGTTGAATTCGTTGCATTCATTAACTCGCAAATACCCTTGAGAAAGAGATGAATCCATTACTTCTTTCTCAAACTACGTGTTAAATAGCAGGAGAGATTGGGTTCTATTGCCTTGGTTGGCAACCAGTCTACCGCAGAAAGTAACGGTAAACTACTGTGGGAAAATCTTCTGCCTAGTCAGTCATGGATCGAAAGAGACATGATCGCCCAATCGTGTATCACGTATGGCACTTAACTGACTGATCCGAATAAAAGAATTGAATAGCAGAACAGATTGGGTTCTATAGCCTTGATTCGACAACATGTCTACTGAAGAAAGCAGTGGCAACCTACTGCTGGATAATCTTCTGCCCAGTCAGTCATGTCTCTTTCGAGACATGATCGCCCAAGCGTGTATTACGTATGGCACTTAACTGAGTGACTGGTGGAAAATCTTCTGTCTATCAATCATGGATCGAAAGAGACATGATTGCCCAAGCGTATATCACGTATGGCACTTAACTGACTGATCTGGATAAAAGAATTGAATAGCAGGACAGATTGGGTTCTATAGCCTTGGTTCGGCAACAGGTCTACTGAAGAAAGTAATAGCAACCTACTGTGGGAAAATCTTCTTCCTAGTCAGTCATGGATCGAAAGAAACATGATCGTCCAAGCGTTTGTCACGTATGGCACTTAACTGACTGATCTGGATAAAAGAATTACATAGCAAGACGGATTGGGTTCTATATCCTTGGTTGACAACCAGTCTATCACAGAAAGTAATGGTACTACTGCGAAAAAACCTTCTGTTCAGTCAGTCATTTCTCTTTCGAGAAAAGATAGCCCAAACGTGTATCACGTATGATACTTGACTGAATAAATGATGAATGAGAAATAGAATAGACTTGTATCACACAAAATTAGCTGCAAAGAAAGAAGACCTTAAAATCTAGCGATTAGAAAGCTGATGTGTGTATATGTGTGTGTGTGTGAGAGAGAGAGAGAGGGGGAGAGAGAGAGAGATACACTTGCGTATGTGAAAGAGTTCAGTTACCTAGGAAAATAAATCCTTTAATAGAGAACAGGTCCCGCAGCGGTGTTGCTACCGCATGCTGAAAGTATAGAAATGAAAAGTGGAAGAAACATAGTGTTCCGTCTTTATTGCAGTTTATCAGTGCAGCCTAACGGTGTCTTTTGTTTTTTGTTTCACTCCAAGCAAGGCAGTACCGCCACTGATGCGCAGGGGGCTACATAAGAGAGTAGATGTTTAGGCCGTAGGAGAGGGAAGAGAAAGACGAACCAGTTACAGGGGGTGTCAGAGAAAGGGCAAGAGAAAAATGGGAACACAGGTGGGAAGACAGTTGCGAAGGTAGAGAGAAAGGAAAAGAACAAGATACACGGGATGATGTAGAAAGGACTGGAGTCAAGTAGATGGGATTGACATTGCATTTAAATTCCTGGAGGTTGTACCCGCCAGGAAAGCAAGTATACGGAAGGGAGTTCCACAGGCGGGAAGTGCGAGTAAAGAAGCTAATGGAGTAGAATCATCGGCTGCATTTGGTTGATTTAACTGTAAAAGGGTGAGACCTTGTTGCCAGTCTGGTTGCACGAGTAAATTCTCGTAGAGGGGCACCAGTGACTTAAGTTCGTCGGAGTAGAAGTTATGAATATATTTGTAGAAGAGACAGAGGGAAGCCACATCCCGCCGGTGAGAAAGTGGCTGGAGTCGAGCTGCCAAGTCGGGACCTATCAGGGAGACTCGCTTGGTCCATGCTTATGGGGAACAGGAGGAGTTGCCTAGAATGGTTAATAGTGGTGTAACTTTAATTGATGATTAGCGTTCTAGGGTTAATAATGGATAAATAAAAAAATTAGTTAAATCTAACTATAATTTTCATAAAAATCACAATTTTATTTAAACAATTTAATTAAATAACCTTGAATAATTCTACATAAAAACTTTCTTATTAATTTTCATGCCTTTGAAATATTGACGGAGTGTGCTGTTTTAATGGAATCTCAAGTCTGTCGGTTATTTAATGCTGAAAATATGTATTTCATAAATGTATAACTTATAAAGAATTTACAGGGAGCTTGATCATGCTTACTAAATTGGCCTTGTACCAAACATAACCGAACTGCCCACAAGTTAGGATATCATCAGCAGAAGGGTGGAAAGAATAAAGATGTTTTGTTTGTATGTTTAAGTGGAGATTTATTTTCAGAACAGAATAACATTAATTTGTAGGAAGTGAAATTATTAACTGTGTAAATGTTCAAAGAGAAAGAGTAGTACGGAGTTAAATGAATCCAGAGTTCGTAGTTGTAGCGAAATATATGTATGCAGACAAAAATTAACAGGGTAGTAATAAAGTCTGTGTTTCTTTCTTTCTTTTTTGTGGACAGCCAGAAATTGAAAAGAAAGGTAAAGCAATAAAGGAAAATTTACTTTCCGACATTAATTTTTAGGAGTCAATTGAAGTGTCTTATTGTTGTTGTTTTCTTTTTCTTTGTTGACGAGTGAGGACGAAAAAGAAGAAGATGAAGGAAAATATCATATGAGAAGGAGAAGGGGAAAGAGAAGGAATGTATGTCCTCGAGACATGTCCGGTTTAGCGGATTGAAATATCTTTTGTCACATCGTGGTGGTGTCGTATCTGACCTCTGCTCCCATCCGTCTGATTCCACTTTCTTTATATATTAGCAAAATACTTTTTTCATACAGAATTGTTAACTTCTCTCAATTTTGTAAGTCGCTCTCTTTCATTGGTCAGAAAATAATTAACACCAGATCACGAAATTTGGCCCCGTCTTTTTCCTTCAGTACGGGGTCAATCTTTTTTATTATTGGTCAAAATTAGATTTCACACTGGATTTCGAAATTTGTAAACAGAGAAGAGAAGAGAGTTACTTTTAATTCGTCTTCAACACAAATTCTTAGTCATTGATTATATCCATCTCTACTTATGCCTCTAGGGCGAAGTCATTTAGTGCTTAATTTGTGGTATAGAATAGCCTCCTTTGAGAAGGCCAGGATAGTATCTCCTTTTAGCTTTTTAAAAAGATCCTCTAGACTAGTGATATCATAAATTCGCTTATATATATGAGCAAGTTAACTACAATAGGTTAGAATATATTTTAGAGTATATTCTTTCAGATATTCTGTATATTCAAGGAGATGTTTATTCTTTATGAGAAATGAGCGAGTGATATATGTTTTCTATTCTGATTCGTCATTAGAAAAATTTTTTTAACTACAAACAAACGCACTAGACCCCCCCCCCTCCACAGAACAGTATCCTTTGCATCTACGCTGTTTCTGATCTTCATTAATGATGTCTCCGATGTCATCAGTTTCCAACGGGGTATTTATGCAGATGCCACAACCATTTACTCCTGTCTCAGTAGCATGTCCGACAGACCCGACAATAAAAAAACTAGCAACTGCTCTAGAAAAGAACCTCTAATCCAGTGGTTCTCAAGCTATTTTAGGATTTTTTGCATGGCGGTCTCTTAATAATATTTTAGATGGCTCGCGGACCCTTTTATGAATACTATAGTCGGTTCCACGAAGTCTGGGACAAAAATTTTACCATCTGAACTCCATCTGCTACAGGCGAATTTAATCTGGTGGTGCTAGTTATACTTTGGAATCTCTATTACACCTGTAATCAAAGCAATTCAAATATAATCACGCAATTCACCTCAACTCCAGTCAAAGCAAATCGAATAAAATCACGCAAACTGTAGAACACGAATACTTTCTTCTTCTTCATATAGATTAGCGTACCTTTGCCACGGCTTTTCCCCTTATTACATAACTAAAACATAAGCAAGGGTCAACTAAGGAACTAAGGAAGAGAACTCAAGAAATAAAAACAATGCATGCAAAAGGAAAAAGGAGGTAAATAAAGGAAGAGTTGGAGGTGAAAAGACATAATCTCCTTTTCCAACAACAACGCTGCCATTATGACTTGGTAACAACTCAAATAGCCAATAATTTCAACTGAGCGGCCTCTTCCCGGTTCCCTAGGGAACCGCGGACTCCAGTTTGAGAACCGCTGCTCTAATCAGTGGTTAACTGGGGCAAGAAATGGCTTGTTATGCAACACAAGGCCTCCAAAGCAAAACTGTTTTCATTTAATTACCACAGAGAAACTCTTCTGTCTGCCACCAGTATGGCCAATGCTGACCTCTGGGGACACAATACTCTACGCTTTCTTAGGTTCAACTCTTCCACTGTCATGAACTGAAGGGATTATATCGAACCAATTGCTTCGTCTACTGTAAATAAATTTGGTTCACTGTGTCATTCCAGGATTTTTTTTCTCGTCAGAATCCATTTTGCACATTTATAAATCTACCATTTGTCCGTGCACTGAATACTGGAACCATATCTAATCTTGTACTCCGGTTGTATATCTGTAGGGGATCGGATCAAGTTTATTAAATTGTACTTGTGCCAAGCATAACCTAACTCCCCAGAATTTAAAATTATCAGAAGTTTGGAAGAATAAAATTGTCTCGTTTGTATAAATAAATGAAAATTTATCGAACAGCATAAGATCAAATTGTATTTAGTAAATTATTAAATTGTGAAAATGTTCTAAGAGAAAGTGTAATAAGGAGTTTAAAGAACTAAGAGTTCTTATGTTTTAGTGAAATGTGATTTATGCAGAAAAAGATGTCTATGTTTCGCTGTGTGTATCAACAAAATATTAGTAAAGTATTTGTTCCCGTCTCTCTGACAAAGAAGTAGAAGAGATAGAGAAAACAGCACGCGAGAAGGTGAGGGAGTGTGAATGTGTGTTGATGGGCAGCTCTGTCCGAGAGGCCTAAATTTTCTTTTACATCGTGACTGTTCCCTGCTTCCTTATCTATCTCAGACTGACCGACCTAACGACCTAAATACGTGAAAAAGTAGCCAACTCAATCACATGATCGGCTCAGAACGCAAATTCATTTTTGGGAGGCAAGAAATATGACACTAGTCACTGAAAGTACAATTTGTTGTTTTTGTGAGTTTGTAAATCGCTCTTTTTTCATTGGTTAATTTCATACAGCCTCGCGAAATTTGCTTTGGTCTTTTCCTCAGCAACGAAGCCAATTATCTTTTCTTTTTTTTTTTTTTTTTTTTGGTCAAAAAAGTTATTTTCATTTTGCACGCACTAAATATCTCAAGATTTTAAATTTTTAATAGATCTATAATGTAGTCGATCCCACCCAGGCATCTCGAATGAAGAAAGGACTAAACATCACCTACTAGACGACAGAATGTATGGTTGTTAGTAAAAAAAAACAACAAAAAAAAAAAAAAAGTGATGATGTCAAAATTAAGCAACTACAAAAATTTAAATATCTAAAATGTATTTCAACCAAGGGAAGAAAGTGTGACCCTCAAACCCAAAAGTGTATAGTGTACCACTATCATTCGTACCTACACACTTACATACATTCACACATCATTCCACTTTGTCAAACAGTGATTGGTTAATCATTAGCCGATCATGTTGTTTGCACGTGAAATCCAGTTTTTTCCGCGCAGTCAAGCTGAACTATTTAAGCAGCGCATCCACGTGTTGCATCTTCAGTTAGGCCCCAACTGCGGCCAGCAGTTCTGGCGAAATACATTATAATCTTTTCTAACTCACACACCCGCACTCGACTGCAGGTGCGCGGAATCATTTCTCACATATACATATGTATGCATACACACACATACCCACATACAACTTTATTGGGACCACAACTGCGGGAACATGTAACAACTTACAATATACACTTTTAAACTTTTTTCTAAAAACGACATACTAACTCAACATGTTACAGAACATTCTATCAATGATTTTTCCCTGCTGAACAAAACTTTACAAGAATCAACCTTTCCAAAGAACATTCATTCACTAATTGACTTTCTCTCAAATTACAGTCAATGGGAGAAAACTCTTTTTCTTTCAACATTGTTCACAGTTAAATGCATGCTTTACTGAATGTAAAATTGTTAATACATGTTTAATTTGGTTACAAATTAGAGTTGTTTATTCTTTTCACGAGTCTTATGTATTCTCTAATCATAAATATAAATAATTGTGGAGATTTCCGATCTATATTCTTGGCTAAATCGACGTAATTGGTAACATCTACAAATTTGGTTATCGACCGACGTGATTAAATTTTATTGACGAACCTCTACAAGCGCACTGGGATAGCGAACGATGACTTCCAAAAGCTAAATAAAGTACTAAGAAACAAAAAGATTTCGTTAGACTCGAAGAAATGAGTACTGAACTGCTATGTAATATATGGCATTGAGTACTGGATAATCTCTACTGACTGATGAAGAAAAGTTACTTAAAGTCACAGAAATGTGATTCTTCAGAAGGATGATGAGAATACCATGGATCGAATAATATGTGAGCAACGGCGAAGTTTAAAAAAAAATGGAAACAAAAAATAAATTTATAATTAACATCAGGAAGAGACAGATGAAAAGAGGGCTTAGAAAATTTGATACTCATATGACAGATTGAAAGAGCAAGAGGAGCAGAGAAAAACAACGCATCATCTACTGAGCGATCTTTAGTAAATGAATGACGAAACAAGTTTTAGAAGAGATAACATTAAGACAAAATTTAAAGAGCTATAAAGGATAGGAAATTATGAATAGCTATAATCGCCAATGTGAGGCACGGAACATAGAAGAAGTGGGCATGTTTTGTCTCTCTCTCTCTCTCTCTCTCTCTCTCTCTCTCTCTCTCTCTGTATGTGTGTGTGTGTGTGTTTCCTTTTTGTTGTTGTTTATTGTTTGTGTGCTTTTTGTTTTTTACACGTAGGAACTTTTTTCCAATCTCGTTATTCATTGCGCAGTGGCAAGTAAAATAAAAGAAATAAATAAAGCCTCTTTGTAAATTAAATAATTTCCTTTTAATTTATGTGTTAATTACACTTTCATTTTAAAAATTGCTATTTTTAAGCAAAGACTTTTGTATTTTATTACCAGAAATTATGTAATAAAGTATACTTGAAAAAACTTTAAATTATTTAAATTAGTGTACTGACTAAGACTGAAGGAGTGATGGAAAGTATAAAAAACGTAACAAAAAAAAAAAAAAAAAAAAAAAAAAAAAGCTTATAACATGATAATTTCTATAATTTCTTTAGCTTCGTTGCAGCCAGCAAAACAAAACCGAAACTAGCATACAAAAAAAAGTATCTGCAATCTTTTAAAATGTTTTTTTTCATCATTATTTACTTTTTTAAAATTTTTACCCGGTTCAAATTTCGACAGGGTAACTTCCGTCGATGCATACCGCTTAGCCACGTTGACAGAAGACAATTGGTTGATCAGCCCCACGTGAGCAGTCAATGTCGGCTGCTGATTGGTCGATTCATCTCGGCGGCCGGGTTGAAGGAGGGGAACCCAGGAGGCCATTGACAGAGAAGTGAGCTGTTTAAAATCTTGGGTAAGTTCGAACCCGAGGGTCAGTTTGTAATTGGACATTTAATCGCTAAGCACTTCTCCGGTGCCGTCTTTTTCTCTTCCATCTTCATCTTTGTCGTGGAAGAAAGAAATCTGTTTCTATTTTGGTTGTAGTCCGTGTTATTTTTTCTGAAATCTTTTTTTTTGTGTGTGTTTTCTTCGTTGGTGGTGCTTATTTTCATTTAAAAAAAAAGTGTTCCTTGGACCTGTCAGTGCCCCCCGAAAAATTATTCACAGTAAGTATTTATTTATTATTTAAAATATATAGATAGATATTATATATATTCTTCATCTCAAATTTGGTTTTTTCTTTTTGTTTTTTTTCTTCTTTCGTCTACATAACTTTAGTTTGAAGAAACTTAACTAAATTCTGAATGGTAAAAATAAGGATCTCTCGATTATTGTCCTACTGTCCTCAAATTTTTTCCCCTACAGACAGTCCTTGTAGACAGATACCCCGTGGCAATTATTTTGGGACACTTTAATTATTTTTAAAACTTTATGCTATTTTTAGCATTATGTTGTGTACTGTAGCTTCTTATTAAAAAATCCAAATCTTTGTTTTCTTTCGCTCTCTCAATTAGTATCTGGCATTTAAGATTTAACACTTTTAATCTTTTTTTTTAGTTAAAAAAAAAACAAAAACAAAGAATTATTTTTAAATATAGATAACAAAAATATACTTTGAGCTTTTTGTAACATTGTTTTAAAACTTAGACCTATAAAAACAAGTGCCTGCTACTTTTTATCAGTCTCCGAAATCTTGTCTTGCCACTATCATTCTCTCAAATACACATAGGTACATATGTTGGTATATTGAAAGTACTGAAAATTACTTCTTTTACTAAATAACTTTAATTTAGCCTATTCGGTTGTTGAATTCCCCCACTCCCCGAGAGAGAAAAAAAAATCTGTAATTATCTGTGTAAAGATATATTTTGACCGAAATTAATTAAATGAAATACTAAAAAAATCTGTAAATTGAATTTACCAAATAAAAATTTATTGTTTAAGAAGGGATCGCGTCTTACTAAAAAAAAAAAGTTTATAGAAAACAAAAAACAAAAAAACTAACACCTTTACTAGTCTAAAATGAAGTAACTATTTATTTTTTTGACAATTGACAACCTTCGCATTTGACCTTAAATTATTTTATCGAAATCACAGCATTACCAAAGTTCTTATATATTCATAATTTGCTTTAATTGTATTTCAACTTTTTTTTTTATACTGCTATATATGTAACCTTAACAAGGTTGTCTCTCTCCTCTCGTATCTGTTCATTAACTAACTTTTTTTTTCTGAGAAAAATGAATTTTATTATAGGAAAGTTTTCCTTGCGTACGTGCCTAATAAAGAGATTGAATTATCAAATTTACCCTTTCTTAAGTTGATTGAATTCGTTTCAAAGATTGAGAAATGACAAGCGCTTCTTTGAGCATCCATGAAAAAAGGTCTTCTCAGCCACAGTTTTTTCTTTTTGTTGGGGGTAGGAGATCTTTCGCCGGTAAAGACATTTATTTAACATGACTGACAGTTGCAAAGGCAGTCTAGAAAGTTTTTTTTTGCGTTAACTAATTTTGTTTTCTACGGGGCTTAATAAGTTCATTTTCAAAGGTAAAGTTTGATAAATTTTAATAATACATGACTGAATGCAACTTTTTAAAGTAGAAAAAAAAATGGTTTCGTAAATATTGGACTATTACTATATAAATTTAATTTCACTTTAAAAAAAGTAGTTTGGTCTAAATTTTTTTCCATGATCAGTACAGACAGCTTTATGTAAAAATAATTGGTAGCGTTAGTGTTAAACTTAAATTGCACATTTTTTAAAACTTTTTTTTTTGTTTTTCTTTTAAGTTTCCTAGTCTTCAAATAATGTTTTTTTTTGTTTATTCGTCTAAAAAAAAATGCATGTTAAACTTTTTAATACAGAAAATTAACAAGGTACTAAAAACAGATTTCCAAATTATTGCAACTTTCATGGTCAGAATATCTGAAACAAAGTTGTCATCGTTGAATCCAAAATGTTTTCCTTGATGCCTACTATGTTCAGAAAGAAAGGTGAGGTTTCGTCTCCCTTCGCTGAACCGTTACTTCCTTAGCGACTAGAGGAGAAACGAGTTTTTTTTTTCTTTACTACACCACTGCCGAGAATAAATCTTTCTTTCCTAGAAAGAAAAGATACCTTTCTGGAGTCAGGATGCTGAATGTAAATATCCATCAATCGTTTCAAGTGACAAAGTTGACTTTTTTTCTTTTTAGACTCCTTGTGGACTTCTAAATTTTACGTTTCCATCACTTTTTCTTTTAACAAAAAAAAAAAAAATTGCTGAGATAATCATAAAATTAATTTCGGAAGAAACTTTTTGCGGTGTGGCAAAGATAAGAATTCTTTACACGTGTCTAGTAGCTGACTGCAGTCTGGTATGAGGCATCCGCCCACTTTCCTCTCCGTTTTTTCTTAAACAGGAAGAACGCAATCTCCTCATCAGTTGGTTTACGCCCATTGAAAACTCGGGGGTGGGGGGCGGTGAATGATCTACCTTTAAAGAATAGTTGATTTTTTTTTTTCTCTCTATTTTAAGTGTTTTCTGATTTATCAAATAATTTTTATTTGCGCCTGTCTCATCTAGCTCATAAAGACAATAGCAGCCATTTCTAAGAACGAGAAATCCTCTTTGTTTTTGACTTTAAAACTTCAAAGTACTGGGGTTTTGTTTTAAATGTGTGTTTTTTGTTGTGTGGACAAGGCTTATGGCTAGTAATAATTTCAAATTTTTCGTCTGGCGCAAGGACATAAACTACTGAGAGCTACCTTACAACTTCAGTACTCGGTCGTTAAGCTCCTCTCTCTCTCTGCTTTGTAATAATTTAAGAAAACGAACAAAATATTATTGATATATTCCACACTTCTAATTTATGATTTCTTATAGATCTGCAATAAGTCTGTTTCATCTGTTTTAAAACTTTGAAGAACAAAATTAAAAGTTTTATCTCGAAGATAGTTTTACATTGAATCGTACGAAGGATGCTGGAAAAGTTACTGGAGCCAACAAAGAAAGATTTAAAATCTTACAACGTTTGACCAGATTTTAAGAAGTTGGTCACGCTGGAAAATCTAACACCCCCACTCTCTTTGTGAGTTACTCAACTGTTTTTTGTAATGTAGGATGATAAAGATCATTACTACTCAGGCGGGGGAACATTCTTTTGTAACGTTGTGCAATGCTTAAAGTCTTACAAGAGCTGAAACGAAAGCTGCTTTTCTTTTATTTTAACAAAAAAAAAAAATATATATATATATATATATAATTATTGAAACAAACTTAAGTCATTAATGTATTTAACTATAAAAATGACTACCTTCTGATTAGTATGCAATCCAAAAAGGCTTGATTGCTCTCGGCACTTAAATTACGAACGAAAACCTGACATTCTGTTGGCGTCCAAAACTAGTTTATTGTACAATGACATTTTGTATTTCTTCGTGTGACTAACAGTGACAATTCTCTCTGACCCTTGTCAGAACACACTGACCCACTTCGTTATTTGAGATATGTCAACTCCTCTGAAAGTGACGGGTAATATTTAGGTGCCCTCCTTCTTCCCTCCCCCATTTTCTTATAAATTTGCATAAGTCTAATGAGTAATTTTTTATTTTAATTTTTCTTTTTTTATAAGTCATTTTTATTGAATCATTAATGATGCCCTTTGCTTTTCAGTAATTTTTTTTTCTTTTCTCACTATTTCTCGGGTTTAAAGTTCATTTTTCATTTTTGATGTAACATTGGGTACAAAAATCTTAAAATTTACTGTTCTTTCTTATGCAATGCCAATTGTCAGTGTGACCGCTTTAGAAAGCTCAGAAAAATAGAAATCTCTATGACCCTTAATCTTGTAACCCATTCTATGGGATCGTAGGTTCACATGTACTGCAGTTGTAGCAAAAGTGGGTGTGTCTAGGACAAGGTAGCTGGATAGATTCAGCCCTTTTCGGGCTGATTTTAAATTCATTTTCCTAGACTTGTTGCCACTCAAGGCTAAAGTTCATTTTGCTGTTTAACTCGTAGCTGAGGAAAGATGGTTGTGTGTGTGTGTGTGTGTGTGTGTGTTTTTTTTTTTTTTTTTTTTTTTTTTTTTTTTTCTCCTTCAGTGAGATTCGCTTCTGTGCACGGATCGGAGGCCACTTGAGGTTGAGGGTTAAAGAGGCAGTTTTTGCATATAAGAGAACGGTTAACTCCGGACTTCTACCGGTTAATATTGTAGTGATAGAGGAAACATTCTATTGGGAATCGGCTGCACGGAGCAGTGGTTCGCGGGGGCTGTTTGAGTCGAAAGTCTCCCAAATGGAAGATGAAGAGTGATGGTGCTTTGCTACAATGTCAGAAGCATGGTTTGCCACATCCCGTCTGAAAGAGGTTGATCGATGGAAAATAATCTGTCATCTCCAATGACTGAGAGACTCTTTTGGACTTTATCAAGACTAGGAAGTGAGGACTTGGCCAGTTCATGTTCAAATATGACAATAATAATTGTACTCCATTTTTATGCCTGGTTTGGCTCTTATAAAGGTAGAGGACAGCCTGAGGAACCAGATACTTACTGGAGTAATTAGAATAAAAGCAGTGGAAAAAAAATTGTATACAAATAACGGGTTGTCATTGTTAGAGATGAAGAGATGGTAAATTTTCAACAAGGATTTTTATGCGAATACTGTCTGCATTTCCGACCAGAGACTATAGTTCCTTGTTGCTACTATTGAAAAGAGAGAAACAGGAAATGTTCTGTTTTTTTTTTTTTTTTTTTTTTTTTAATGTCTCCATAAACAGCGCCACCTACGGTGTATTGCCAAAGGAAGTTTAGGTGTTCCCACATACTAATATATTTATTTCTCACTTACACTTGCGAGAAAGTGAACATAATACTCGCTGGGCCAATAACTGCTACATTATCGCAAGTACTTATGCAGTGATGTTTAAGCATTATTGGTGTTTAAACAGTTGTCTTTTTTCCTGGAAAGTCGTTAATCATCTGTCTGTTTCTTTGGAAACCAGTCTACAAAAAAAAAAACAAAAAAAACTGAATTCCAGACCGTGAAGAAGGCCTTAACTACACAATTTTTCTTAAAAAAGCATGGTAATTTATAGATAAGCAAATTTAGTCATGATCACCTACGTCCTGAAAGAACATATCACTTTAGAAACTATATACATTTCTCTCCAGTGTTTCTGAGCAAAATGCGGCTGTATACCTTTTTTAGTTCCGAAAGAACGAGCCAACAGATGCATTTCACGCCATACGACAGGCTAAAAAAAATTAAGAGGTGCTCACGCTTGACGAGTTGTTACACACAACTGAAAAATCGTTGATGCTGTACGATAGGTTAGTATACGGAATATGTTATCGAATTATTGCTTAACCTCCTTATAATCCGACACGATTCAGGAAACTATTCGATAGTGTATTTGTGTGATGTAGAAAAAGTCATTCTTCGTCTCGTAAACTTGAAATATTACGGTAGTTATCTCCCTTGGACACTTCGGGCGTTGTCATAAAAAAGCAAAAAGGTGACATTTTTAAAGTTTGAATATTTTACATGCAACCTTTTTAGATTAATTAACATTTTTTTCAATTTGAGACTATCTCGCTATAGCAAAAAAAAAATCGATGACGAAATAGGTGAAAAATTTGTATCTGCGTTGTGGTTCAGTGATTACCGGCTTGAAACTAGAATTAGGAGAGCGGAATTTGAATTCCAGTTGAATTCGTTGCATTCACTTGTAAGAGGTATTAGTCTGTCGCCTTCCCTCCAACTAATGGGTTAAATATTAGGACAGACTGGGTTCTATAGCTTTGGTTGGCAACCAGTCTACTGCAAAAAGTAATGAAAACTCACTGCAGGAAAATCTTCTGCCCAGTCAGTCACGTCTTTTTCGAGACATAATCGCTCAAGCTAGTATTAGGTAAGGCACTTGACTGATTTAAAAATGTCTTGTAGTCATGGACTCGGCATCGGTTAACATTCAAACAAGATTTTGCTAGAAACAAATAGTATTAGATTGTTCTGTGATATCTGTCCCTCATTATGACAGCGAATGCTGTACAATCTCATCAAAGATGAAGTTAAAGACTTGAAGCACCCGAAATGCAGTTATACAGAAGGATGCTGAGGATACCATCGACAGAACAGTTATCAACGATGAGATTTCGGAGAGGATGGTCCCGAAAAGAAAACCGATACATATCAAGAAAAGGCTGCTGACGTTTCTGGGACATATAGTTAGGAAGGTGGGCTTGGAGAATTTGATGCTCACGTGATAGATGGGAAAGCAACAGGTGACATACTTACAGATGAATGGCGGAGCGGGATAACAAAAAGGGTTTAAGATCTACAAGGTATAGTGAGATGTAGGAAGGCTATGATCGTGTACGTCCTGAAGGGACAGAGCACATGGACGATTGTCACGTTGGATACTCCTGAAACAAAAACTTTGAGTCTTATGCGGTATAATGACTTTCCTCATTCTTGACCGTATGGTCAAGAATGAGGAAAGTCATTATACAGATATGTTTTTGCTGTTGAAGCCTGACTATTTCTCTTTACTAGTAACTCGTATCAGGGCCGGGTCCTAGGCTTTCACTTGTGAGGGCCCCATCAAATCCAGCATTATCACTAGTAGAGGAAAATGAAAGTGCTAAATTAAACGGTTTGAGTTAAGCTGATGATGACGTTTAAAATTACTGAAAGATTGTTTAGAATCTTCTATGCGTTATGACTGCATGTGTAAGAAAGGTTTATGACAATGTCAAAAATAGATTTTTGAGGCTTATAGGTAAATCCGGTACTGGCCACAATTCCAAAAATAAGAAAAAAAAGTTCCAATCCTGGCAGAGTTTATTTATTACCAAATGTACTCGTGCCATCAAAAATGATGGCAGTTGTTAGAAAATTTAAATAGTAAAATGCAATGAAGATCCATGACCGTCCAGGGAAATATTTACTTTCAAAGTTAAACAGTGGTGTATTCCAACTGGTTAACTTTCATAGCTTAATTTGTAAAGGCATTGATACAGGCAGGGCTGTATTTAAATGAAGAGTGGTCCTTGAGTATTCCACTAGTGAGGCCCCTCCAAATCCGCCATTCTCACGAGTAGAGAAAAATGGAAGTGTTAAATTAAGATTTGGTTATAGCTGAAGATGATGTATGTTTAAAATTACAGAAAGGTTGTTTAGACTACAATACGTCGTGACTGAATGTGTAAAAAAAAAAAGTCCAGTGACAAAAATATTATCCACTTTGGCTAGAAGCCCCTTAGATGTTGAGGTCTAAGCCTTTAGGTAAATCTGGCACTGGCTCACATATAGTATTTATTTCTATTACTACTGAGCAGTCAAGTGCAACGTTTCTGAGCCAGTTTGCTCAGGTGTACTAATGCGTCTTGAAAGTTGGCCAGATGTCCCTGAAGTTAACAGTAATTTATAAATTTTATTTTTTATAAAATATTTTAAAAAACACATGGCTTCCATATCTACTGATCGTGGCTTACAAATGTAGCATAAAGTGGTGTCCGTTTAATCAATTCTGGATTTCAATTCAAGAATATCATATACAGTAAAGAATTTTATATTTTATTGCAATTTTCCACATTCCTCTGGGTATTAGGATTTTCTGCATTTAAAATATTAAATGCATTGATAAGGAAATGGGACTATGTTTATATCATATAAGGCCTGATAAAAAAAAAATTGCACATCTGCACAAGTTTCACACAAGAAGAAAGCACTAAACATAAACTTAAAATGGATGTGTGTTCGTCAGCAAAAAGAGGACCCTAAGATGGCAACTACAGGTCAGGGATACTAAAGTCAAGCAGGTGCAGAAATTTAAATACATGGGAAATGTTCTGACTGAGGATGGAAAGTGCGGCACTGAGATCCAAAGGTGCATTGGCATGGCAAATGAAGCATTTCAAAAGCTAAGCAGAGTATTTAGCGACTGGAAGATTTCGTTGAAGACAAAGAAAAGAGTACTGGCCTGTTATATCTGTCTTCCTATATGGCATGGAATGCTGGACCATCTCTTCAAAGATGGAGACTCTAAGCAACAGAAATGTGGTTCTACAGAAGGATGCTGAGTATATCATGGACTGAACATGTGAGCAACGACAAGGTTTTAGAGAAGATGCAAACGAAAAGGAAACTTTATATTTCACTTAAGACATAGTTTTGGGGACATGCAATGAGGAAGTGTATGTGCGTTGTGGTGCAGTCGATATCGACTCGGAACGAGAAATCGAGTAGCCGAGTTCGAATTCCAGTTGAATTCATTGCGTTCACTTACGCGCAAATACCCTTGGAAAGGTATTAATCGTCTTTTCCCTCCAGTTATGGGTTAAATAACAGAACAGATTGGGTTCTATAGCCTTGGTTGGCAGACAGTCTACCGCAGAAAGCAATGGCAACCTACTGCGGGATAACGTTCTGCCCAGTCAGTCATGTCTCGAATGGCACTTGACTGAATGAGGAAGAAGTGCTTGAAGAATCTGATACTCACAGGTCGGATAGCCAGAAAGAGAGACAGGGGAAAATAGCACGAAACATACTTAATGGACGGCGGGGTAAAGTTTGGAAGAGGTACCATGAGGAAGTGTTAAGAGGGATAGGGGCAAATGAAAGTCCATGACCGCATACGTCTTGATGGGACACAGCTCATAAAGAATGTATTAAAAATACGTCTCCCTTTCTTGAGGCTTCTTTGCTATTTTCATATTTAATTCCTAATATTTCCTCAGTATTTGTTTATACCGCTGAGATGAGGTAGTATTTACATTGATCGGATTGTTGTCCTTGTCTTTATTACCATGCTTCTGACGTTTCAGTCTTTGTACGTTCTACCTTCTTCATGTGCTAGGAATTTCGATCCCTGGGAATGGGAATAGTATACCCCAGTGATCGAAATAAAGGGTTCGGCTTGAAATTCCTAGCACTCAAAGGCAGGAGCGTACAATGACCGAAACGTAGGCATGGCAACAAAGATGAGGATAGCAGTCCGAACAAATGTAAATAATGTAATATTTCCTTAATTTTATGGAAGCATGATAAAGTAATGGATGATGGCTCCGATTGAGGAATTGGAGAAAAGAATTCCAATTCCGGTCGGATTCTTTAGTTTAATGACGTCCTAATACCATTGGAAAGCATAAATACATCTCTTCTCCTCTAAGTTATGACACTGAGTTCTATAACCTATCTAGGTAAAGGAAAACTCTAAATTTAATCCATTCTGGACAGGGTTGGGCTCCGTCAAAGGCAATGACATCTGGATTTCGTCGTTCAAACTTAGTGTGCCTAACACTTTTAGCTGTTCTTCAAGTGTGTCCTGAAGTAAAGAAAAAAGGTTTAGAAATACTGCTGTAGCGTATGTATTGATAACTTGAAACGTCTGACTCCCCAGTGTTCTTTGTCTCAGCTGAAGACGGTCTGAGGACAGAACGTCCAAAACGTCGTGATAGATGACATTAGTCCGAATGTAAATAAAATATTTTAGTATATTTTCTTGTTTACACTCGTCACTCCTAAACGACCGGTTTTGTGTTTATAAACTCCCTCACCCTCTTTCATATTTCTTTTAATGTCAAAGGTCATGGTAAATATTTAAACGGCTGATTCCTAAGTGTAGGCAGCTGCACTACGTAATCTTTACTTTGTATAATTTGAGCCGTTTGTACGCTTATAAAAGCTCTGATCGCCAAAGGGAGCGGACGCACATATAGGAATTAATTGGTGTATCACATTACCAACAGATGGTGACAGGAATTGAAACCAGCAAGTGGTTCGAATTTCAGGAGACGCTGTTTTAGACTTATGTTTGCTTGGCGTTAATGCCTACTTTGGAGAAAAAGGCGTAAGTTCACTTTTCCCTGTACTATGTCCTATTACCATATATTTCGTTATGACGCCATTCTTAGCGATGGGAAAGTCATTTTGCACTTTGAAAACTACTTTACAGTCACTGCATACTCATGAAGTAACATCAAGAAAACTATCATTGTCAACCTTAACTCTTAATCAGTCATTTATTCTATGCACGTAGCTTAGTAATAGATAAGTAGGTAGGAAAAGACAGTTAGGTCCGTGCATTACTGTCACATTTGGTCTGGGGCTTCAATAATCCAAATAACTTGCACTGTTATTGGTGCTGACCTGGCATCTAGGTTTATATATATATATATATATATATATATATATATATAAACCTAGATGCCATGACAACACTATCAAGCTAATCAGATCATACGAACGGATCTTACACAAAATAAATAGACAGAACTTGTCTATATTATTCAATGAAACCTGTATTAATATATATATATATATATATATATATAGGAAATACACATTTGGTTTAGATTATTACTTTTTTCATTCCCCATCCCTTACATACAAAAATTTACATATAGGGATTAGTTAGAACTTCATTATTCTGAGGTATTTAATGGATGTAATAATAGTAAGAATATGTATTGGTGTAAAGAATATTGCTGTATGTTTGGGTTAGTGATTATGGCTAGCTAAGTTTAATTATAAGACCAGCCTTCCTCCCATCTTTTAACCTTGTGCCACATTTTAAAAAAAATATCGCTTTCTTTGGTAGATAGACTTTAGGAATTTTACTAGTCTACCGTAGAAAGTAGTAGCAACCTACTGCAAGAAAATCCAGTCAGTCATATTTGTTTCGAGACATGATCGCCTAAGCGTATTATGTATGGCAATTAACTGACTAGTGGTGTAATGGATGTCGGCTCAGAATGAGAAATTGTCGAGTCAGGTTCGAATGACTTATGCGCAAATACTCTTGGGAAAGGTATTAATACATCTTTTCTCACTCCAGCTATGGGTTAAATAGTATGATTGGATTCGATAGCGTTAGATAGCAAACTACTACAGGATAATGTTCTGCATAGTCAGGGATCGAAAAAGACATGATTGCCCAAGGATGTATTCCGTATGACACATAACTGACTAGATTAGCGGCATGACTTCTTCATTTTATAGCTAAAATGGCTAGATGTAACCATAAGTTTTATGCCAACAGTTTCTTCTGTTGCATCTCGATCTTGTGGAAATACTGAATAACGGATTTTAATATGATTGTATTGCAATGGATATCGGTTCTGAAGGAGAAATTGAAGAGCCGAGTTCGAATTAAAGTTGAATTGGTTGCATTCATTTACGTCGCTTCTCTTTCAAGCTATAGGTTAAATATCAGGGCAGATTGGGTTCTATAGCATTGGTTGGCAATCAGTCTACTGCAGAAAGTAATGGTAAACTACTGCGGGAAAATCTTTTGTCCAGTCAGTCATCTTTCAAGATACTTTATAGCCTAAGCGCGTCTTACGTATGACACTTAACTGATTGAAATGACTTAACTGAATAACAAAATTGAAAGAAATCATATGGTACGTGCTTCGTCCAAATGATTTCTCCAGAAAGACTGAAACTGTTGTTCAAACAGTGCCTTTGCTTGACGTATCCGTCAATGTAAATTTTTTTATGGTCTTGCACAGATGTGACAACATTAGACATTCTTTGCAGTAGTTGTTACATAAATAACGTGTAATTGATGACTTTTCTTTGTGTATGACGTCTTTACTCATATGAATATTTATGAAATCTTAGAGAAAAGATTAATTGTCAGATTAATAAATTAAAGAAACCCATCCTTTCTTTTTTTTTTTTCTTTTTTTTTTTTTGATTGATTTGTTTACGTTAGAATACGAAACTGAGCAGTTGTCTATTTCAAGAGTCGGGGAAACATCTGTGTTTTAAAGGCACTTTTCAACTTTGCTTGGTCATCGAACTCCATAAGGTGAGAGGTTCAAGCACGCCAGATCTCCTGAAGAAACGCAGGTTCGAATCCTACCCTAGATCACATCTTTTTTTTTCTCTCTAAAAAGATCACACGAATATTCAAGCCAATATATGAAAATATTTATACTATTTCATAAATGAACTGAACGTTTACCCAAATACGGAATACGGGTATTCACTAAAATTAACGTATGCATCTCTTTGTTTATGACATATATATATAGTCATCTGCAGACACATTTGTTTCACTGTCATCAGTACGGTTAGACATCCAGTTGCTTCTAGACAGGATTGAAATCCGACCGAATTGACTTCAGTCGGTGATTCCTCTGTGCTATGGGTACTAGGTAGAGGAAGGCAGACTTTAGCGTGTTATATACAATGTAAGCACACGCCAGTAGCTGAGTGTTCAAATTCATTACTGAATGAAGGATGCGTGAGTAGCTGCTGTTTTTTTTTGTTTTTTTTTTTTTAAAGTACCACTCCTCAATAGTGCTCAATCAATAATATATATATATATATATATATAGAGAGAGAGAGAGAGAGAGTTTTTAGTATGCAAAAAAGAAAAAAAAAGACGAAGTGGAAAAATGACGCGTTTCATTGACATCGGAATTTTCAGGCCAGAATGAATGACAAGAAAAGAAATTGTCAGCAATAGTTGTCGAGATTTGAGGATAAGAGCCAATAAATTATCAGATTCGAAATCCAGAAAGTGTTTATAACTCGTTTTCTAGCGATTACGGTAAGTCTTTTGTCTAGGCTACTCGCCATGAAGTTTGTTAGAAATCCTGTTTCCCAACTTTTTTTTTTTTTTTTTTTTTTTGACACAATGTTCATTATTTAAGGTGTCTGACTTATTAGTTCATTTGTGTTAGCGGATCTGTATTTATTTACTCTACGACAGAATGAACTAGGTCAGACGCCTTGAATAAAGAACAGTGAATGAGTCAAAAAAAAAAAAACCGTTGAAGAGCAGTATTTTTAACAAACGTCATGGCGAGTAGCCTAAACAAAAGAAGACTTAATATGATAACCGCTAGAAACGAATTATAACAAAAGCAAACACTTTCCGGGCGTCAGATCTGATAATTTAATTTAATTTATTTGTCTATCTTATCCTCAAACCCCCGAATGTGTCTTTTATAAGAGTTTCCATTCCACACTACTTTAATAATCTTTCAAGTTTTGGTATTTTCTATTATATTAAAAGGTCACGTTTCACAATTACTTTCCTTTACAGGAAAAAAGTTAGAATTATATCAATTCTGGTTAACCATACTTAGCGTTCATTTGCCATCTGGCTGTCATCCATCATTCGCACCTTGCTCAGTTGGTAGGTACATCGGTGATTAAGAAATACTTGTGTAAATCAGATTAATGTAACTTTAAATTTGCTAATTTTCCAAAAGTGACGTATATTTCAGTTTTGAATTTTTTTTTTTTTAAACCGAGAATTAATTTTTGTTTTCAGTAGATACCTTCCACTCATTTTTCGATATCTAAATTTTAACCCGAATTTTTAAAAATAAAGTTTTTTTTTTTTATACTTATTTTAGTTCTAAATGATTAAATTTACTATTTCTAGTAAGCAAAATACTATGTTGTATTTTAAACAGAAATTATATTGATTGGAATCTAAAATTTTTCAATTTTTTATTTTTTTAAATTTTTTTTTAATCTTTCAATTTTTCGACCATTTTAAAGCGATTGACACTTTTGTAAACAAAAGTTAATTCTGTTTTAAAAATCTTGCAAAAATAAAATATACATCTATGACGCATTATTTTTTAGAAAATCAGCAAATTTAATGTTAATATAATCTGATTTGCACAAGTATTACTTATAGCATGAAATTTAGAAAACTATTTTTTCATCACAATTCAATTTCCTGACCTTTCCACCGTATGTGTTGACAAATGCGAGATAAGTGTATGGCGATCACAAGTGACATCAGTGTACAATTTTTTTTTTCCTATAAGAGAAAGAAACCTTGAAACACATTACCTTTTGGTTTAAACTAACCCAAATAAATCTGAAGTATTTTGAAACTTTATAAATTATAATTTTTTTAAAAAAATTCTTTTAAAATTTCATTATTAATCTAAAAATTATTTTCTTTAGACTGTCCTTAATTTATATTCAAGCAATTAAAAAGCTTATCAAATTAAATGACAGTTATATTGCATTTTTTATTTTACTATTGGAAGCATATTTTCGGAAATAAAAGCAAATTTTTCAAAAATGATAATGATTTAAATTCCTCAATGAGTTCCGCGTTTAAGTAATAAAACCAATTTTCGCAACAAAATTTAATTTAAACTTTCATGAATTTACGTAGAGGTGGGTAACAGCTATAAAAAAAAAATCACTGATTTTTTTTGAAAATAATAATTTCAAATATAATTTAATTCATTTGTGAACAAGTCCTTTTGATTTTTGCAAGAATTTCCAAATTAATGTGCTTGTCACCGGAAAAAAAAACTGTTATACATTTTCCATTGTAAATTCTCGTAACGATTTTATTACCCACTAAAATGAAAACAAGATTTTTACTCAAATTTCGAACGTGTTAGAAGGGATTAAAACATTTTTAAAATAATTTCCTCTTAATAATAACATTTTGATGGAAAAATTATTTTTTTTATTAAATTTAAGCCTTGTTTTTTTTTTTATTATTCATGTAGTTAAGTGCGTTGCGGTGCAATGGATATCGGCTGGAAACGAGGAGCAGAGTTCGAATTCCAGTTAAATTCGTTGCATGCACATACAAGCAAATATCCTTGGGAAAGCTATGGAATCCATCGCTTCTCCCTCCAGCTATGGGTTAAATAGCAGGATTGGTTTCTACAGCCTTGGTTGGCAACCAGTCAATTACTTCTGTAATTTTTTACTTTCAACTAAAATTATGGACTGCTTACTTTTAAGCATGTATCTAGTTAATGTTTTATTTTTCCAAACACGATCAAATTTATTGTTGATGTTATTAGTGTTGGCTTTTTCTTTCCTTTATACGTTCATGGCCTTATAATATTTGCATTTTCAACGAATATGTTGCTAATAAAGTTTAGTCTGTCTCCATATGAATTTAAATGAGAACTAATTGAGCTATGGCATAAACCTTGAACTAATCTTGGTTTATTAGTGGTTTTATATAACAAACTTATCCCCTCCCTTGTGTGTTTACATTGTGTATATAACATGCTAAAATCTGCCTTCTTCCAACGAGCGCACATAGCTTAGAGCTTGAATTGCCTACTGATGTCAAATCAGTCGGGTTTCAATCCTGGCTGGAAGCAATCGGGTGTGAGACAGCGAAACAAGACTCTGCGAATGACTAAATACACACACACACACACACACACACACACACCATTTACACTATTGGTCTTAAATTTTTTAGTTCTCCAAGGTTAAAAAATATTTAATCTCTCTCTAATAATGATCGCTCATATTATTTTTATCGTCTCTGTAACCGCCCCCCCCCTTTTTTTAGGAAACCTAATCGCTGATCATTTTAAGATCTGTCTCTCTTTTGACGTTTACTTATTAAATGATTTTTTTTGTCATACGGACCAAACTTCGACCGTAGCTAATTACTAACACCATTAGTAACACTGAATATAAAATGCATCCGATATTTTTATTTTATTCTTCTAAAAGAATCGGTTAAAATGTTTTTATACATTGGCATTTGCATATATATCCTTTAGTTTTTCAACCGAGTTGCCTGAATTATTGATATGTGAAGGACCAATTGTTCCAGAACGTGATGTTAAAATTGTTGAAGTGTCTAGAAGAGGTACACAGTCGATTCTAGACATGATGGGTTCCAAGCTGGTTGGAAGACTAAGGGGAATAAATATGATTTATAAACTTCTCGTAAATCCTCAGACAAATCTTTCTTTCTTTCTTTTTTTTAGAATTGATTTGTAAGGTTCGATTTTAAACTTTTGTAAACTACTGGAAAAGCATTGAGTTTTTTTTTTTTTTTTTTTTTTTATTGCGTGCAAGATATATAAAAGTTTACTATTAATATTTTTGAAATCACGCCAATCGTGGAGAAGGGAGGCAACTCGTATGACTTCTGATCGATATTAAAAAAATGTTGTGATTTGTCAATTTTATACGTCATGCAATATCGTTGCAATTACAAAGTTAGGATGCACAATTGATTTGTTTTACTTTGATCAGTTTATTTAAGAGTGGAAAAACCGTAGACCACATCTTTTTTCTTTTTAGGTGTCAATTTTTGAGCAGGATTTTTAATTGTACATCTTGGACCATTTGCAAGATATTGTTTGGAATATATGATACTTTTCATTCAATTAAAAAAAAAATCGGTTTTTCAAATTCTAAATTTTATCTTTTAAAGGAAGATAGGTGTCTTGAAGTTTGCATCATGGATATAAATGCTTTTCATCTATAGAATATGATCTGATTGAACATTTTATTCAAAATTTTGTTTTAATTTTCTTTAATAGGGATAAGATAATTTTTAATCAGGCAATGTTCTTTTTTTATTATTTAAAATGCTTAATTGTGTGTTACATTTCATTTAATGCTTTTAAAATACTCGATTTTGGTTTCCTTTCTCATCATTACTTTTCCAGGCACTTCAACTGTGGGCAAGTCTAAATTTTTCTTTTTCCTTTACAATTTACTTATTGTGTGTGAAGTTTTAAAATTTCCCTTTCTGAAACTAATATCCTAACCTTGTTTTAAAATTAATTGCTTATTAGTGATTTAAGTTTTTGTAGACTCACTTTGAAGAATTTTATAAAATTGTTTAACAAGATGAAATCTTGTGCTGTTCCCTGTTTCCCAGCATGGGTGCTAGTGTACCCTTGTGAGTTCTGCTATCTTAAAATGGAGCACTGGGAGATTTTTTTTAATTTTTTTTTCTTCTTGAGAAAAAACAAAATTCAATATTGGCTGTAAAAGGAAATTTCTGAGAACTGTAAAGTTGTGGGAAATAAGTTTTCTTCATTGCTTTCCCAACTTCATATATGACTGAATATGGTTCCAATGCATGTTACACAATTTCTTACTAAACAAAGAAATCATCTGCAAATTACAAAACAAGGAAATCTATGATTACTAAGTAACATCAATCTTTAAGCACCTTAACCAGTAAGTACCAGTGTCAACCATTGCACTGAAATTATTGGGATAAGCTATCAAATGTTTTATTACTTGCATTTATAATAGAAATAAAGACTATATTAAGATTATTTTTGAACTAATACCTAAGTGTCATCTTTCTATGAATGATGAATTCAGTATAACAGAAATTTAATTTGATAGGGACAATGACAAAAAAGTGTGCCCAAAGTGGGTGCTGGTTGAAAAACGTTGGGAAACAGTGCTCTAGTATGATGTGACGTTATCTATGAATATTTGGAAGACTGAAAATTGGTTTCACAAAAATATAGCCTCACTAAATATAAACATGAAAGTTTTAAAGTTAACTTCTTGACAAATGTAACACTGGTCTGGTTCTCAGCTGTTCAGCCATCTGTGATGTACTTACCAGGAACAGTACTGGGCCACTATATTTCTTACGCTTAGACTGTATGCATGGACTGGCATGTCTGATATAAGTAGCAAGAGATGGCCATGTAAATTCAGGCTACAAATTTGTTGGTGGGAAGAATTATTTTTTGAATAGAGCATTTTGATGAACGGTAATGATTAGACGGTTTCAATCACTGGATCAATTTTGAGAATAAGTTCAATTCACACTTGGTGCTCCATACTTATGACCTTGTGCTACATCTAAGCTGCATTTAATAAATCACTACAGTCAGTGAACACTTCAGAGCAGCAAAAGACTGTTACTAACTTAGAAGGTAGTGCTTCAACATTGTGTAATGTTTAACAAGCTTGTCTAACTAGATCAGTTGTGAATGAGAAGTATTTCATACATTCGGCTTTATGCCACATCTGATCTAGGCTTAGTAAATTTCTATATTTGGGGAATTTGGCATAGTGTCATGGTTAACAAACTTCTCTCGCTAAATCAGTTATGATAAAGTGAGTTTGATTCTGAGTGTTTACGAACTTGTGCCTTTTGTCAATCTTAAAGGAATTTTGACAGGCATGGAGGTAAGAAATGGCTACCAAAAGAAGACATGTTGTGTTTCATTATCTTACAAGAAAAATAATCTGGGTTGCCGTGAAACAGATTTATCTGGCAGTAAAAGGAATCACATTCGACCTTTGCTGGAAAAAAATTGGAAATAATATTAGCTCAAGCTCCCTCTTTCACCTAAGGCACCCGTAAAAGAGTAAGTGTTGAGGTGAGGAGGAGCAATGTTTCTGCTGCATTGTTGGTAAACTCACTTTAAAATGACTTTTTGATTGCGATAGGGATGCACTGATAAATACCTACCTGTTCTGATTTGTTTATTTGTTTCACTCTCTCTCTTCTTGCACAGACCCCCTACGCAACCCTGCAACTAAACTCAATCCTAAGACTGAAATTCAAGATGTCAAGCAGACTTGTTGACACTCAGAAAATCAAAACAATTCCTGTTATTAGGGTGTTTGTTGATAATTTAGTTTCCTGCTTGTAATACTTGTCATTTTTCCATACTAGAATTTTTTAGCAGCACCTTCATACCTGTTAAAATTCTAACAGTATTTGTTAGTGTTGAAGTCATGGCTAATATTTTTCTTTTTTTTTATTTATTTACAATCTCTACATTTTATTCAATTCACAAACCAGTCAATGAAATTTGAATAAGCTGGTTTGTCTGGAAAAATACTTTGCCAAAAACTCTACTTCGCAGCTTAATTTCTTTAATTCAGTTTTAAAGGACTTCATGGTAAACAATATTTTAAGAATTTCTTTTTTTTTTCGTTTTAACAGTGAAGAATAAATTCTTAGGGTTTCTTACTTTTAAGCATGCATAAATATTTTTTTCTAGAGCCAAATTCCAACCTTTTGAAACATGGTCTTATGATTTGTTTATAGTTCTTACAAGCACAGGGAAAACTGGAAACTGGTTTCTTGTATATCAAACCAAGATATGTATTAAAAAAAACAAAAAAAACAATATTGCATTTTTATTTAATAAATATTCATTTATCTCTTCATTATTGACTAATCTTGGTCGATATAGATGTTATTATAGACACATTTTCAGAACAGTCAGTTAAGTGCCATACATGATATACACTTTGGCGATCATGTCGCAAAAGGGACATGACTAACTGGGCAAATGATTATCCTGCAGTAGGTTGCCATTACTTTAGACTTGTTGCCAGCCAAGGCTATAGAACCCAATCTGTCCTGTTAACCCATAACTAGAGGTAGGAGACGGATTAATACCTTTCCTAAGAGTATTTGTGCATAAGTGAATGCAATGAATTTAACTAGAATTTGAATTCTGCTCTTTGATTTCTCATTCCAAGCTGATATCCACTGCACCACATTGCACACCCACATTTTCAGAACAACAGTTCAAAATAATACCAAGATAATGACAATTACACGTCTCAGTAATAAATACAAAAATTATTTTATTCATTAAATTGTTTTTAAAATAGTGGAAGTAATTTGCTTGTATTTAATTAAAAAAAAAAAAATACTAAAAATTTATTGTACTCTAGTAAATCAAACTGTACATACCTGTTTGCACTTCGTCACAAAATTTGGTTTTGGTTGGTCAATGTTTGGCTATTTTAGAGGGTGGGATGGATTTTATATATAGATTCTATTATCAGTCTGGTTTTGATTCAATTATTTTTTTCAGTCATGAAAGAGCAGTTATTCTCTTCCCCCCCCCCTCCACACACACGTGCCATTTAATATGAAGCCTCACAGATGGTTGGCTCACATCGATCTAAAATTGACACTGTAGAAAAACAAAGGATTCATGAATAAATGAATAGCCTTAATACTAAATGATTTAAGTTAACAAGTAATACTTTACAACCTCATTTGGATCCAAAATTATTTCCACTTGATAGAACAATAGGAAGTATGGCAAATACAGCCCACCCATTAACTGTTAGGATAATACAATAGATCTTGCTACCCATAATGCACCATTGGCCAACACATGGCCTGAAGGTTAGATTCAAGCATGAAATACTGTCACCACTTAGTTTTGACTTCTATATTTCCATATACTCTAGTCCTGATATGGATCACTTTTACCCATGAATATAACATACCTGTAAAACTATTTTCATACAGGTGAAAAATGCATGACAAAGTGGAAAATCTACCTTGAGTGGTACTTGTATTGGGCGAAGAAAAGTAAAAAAAAATTAATTTCATTAACATCTCTAGCTTTTAATTCAGTCTCAAACTTCCCATACAGTTCTCAGATACTTGTATTTCAAATTATTCATTTTGTTTGCTATAGATGTAATTATAGACATTATCTTGTGTCTATAGTTCGAAATAATACAAAAAATATTGACTATAAAATGGCTCCAAAAAACAATGTGGAACAGACTCTAAGGAGATTCTTCCCTTATCACTACAATCTTAATCTCTTCAAATTGAGGAGTTAATTGTTATTTTAAATATCCTCATAATATATACATTTACACTTACTCTTTCCTCTTACTTCCATGAAACAACCTCAATCAGCAATTTTCAAACTTGAGTCACACTTAGGCCTTGTATTGTGTGAAAAATAACAAACTCCCAAGCATTAGGTGAATGTTGTTTTTCAGATTGCTGAAAGTTTTAATAAAATAAAAATTAAATTGCATGTTGTTGTAGCTTTTCTTATTAAATAGTAAAATAAGAAAAAACAAAATACTTTCTTCAGCATGAGAAAGTATTGTTGACGATGGCTTTCATTGTTCTAGTTAGTTTTAGAATTTCATTTTAAGGGTTATTTTTAAGTAATATTTTAATTTGTTGTGATATTAAAACTTATTGCTTAATAATTTTAGAAAATACTATTGCTTTATTTTATGCTTAGTGTTTAACATTTAACGCACTGCATTCTTTATCAAGACCTCAATTCCAATATCCTTATTAATTTCACTCAGATTTATTATGTCACCATAGCAGAACATGACAACACAACTATGAAATTCAAACACTATTGTTCAGGGATCAGTCACCTTCAGTGGTAAGATGAAATTTTTGTACAGTAAATGAAGTCACGTACAGTGATAAAGGTTAATTTCTGAAATCTGTACTTTGCTGTTACATGCCTGTCTTTATAGTGAGTACACTGTTTTCATTTTAATGGAGACTGATAATGTTTGTAATTCAAGCATGTGGGTCTGTGAGCCTCAAGTTGATATCAACCATATATATATATATATATATATATATATATATATAAAGGAATCAACAACCAGCCAAATGTTTCATGCTCTTTTTCAGATCTTTGTATATTTCTAAGATTCTTGTTACCTGAACTTTGAACTAAATTAAGAAATTTGCATTAGCCTTGAAACAAGACTGCCTTGTCAAATTTGATTCTAAACTATATGAAATGTTATCTTATTTTTTGCTGCCATGTAATTTTATTTTGATTGGCTTATTCAAAAGAACCCTTCATTGAGCATCTCTAACTTTTGATTCACTTAAATTCAAGTTTCAAACTTCCCATACAACTCTTAGTTTAATAGAAGTATCTATCTTGATGTTATAAACACACTGTCTATAGTTAACAATAATACAAGAATATTGAAAAATAATTACTCATCTGAAATGAAATACATTGTGACAAGTACAACCCCAGCATCATAACCAAATGTTAAAAAAAAAAAATTTAGCATTGAGTACAAAAGGCTAAAAAAAAAAGACATACCACGAATGTCTTTGAGGAGCATAGTGGCTATAAGCTGGTTATAACAATGTTACTGTCATTTAGTGGTTATGTCTTGAATCCTTCTGATAGTGAAGCAAAAATGAATAGTAACAGATATCACAGACAAAACATCAATAAAGATATCTCTTGCCCCCCTAAAATGAGTAGCTAGCTGTTATTTATGATATATTAGTATTTAATATTGGTCAGTTAATTGTTATACGTGTTACATGCTTCAATCATGTCTCTTTTGAAACGTGACTGTCAAGGCGGAGGATTTTCTCACTGGGTTGTAATTACTTTCTGCAGTAGACTGGTAACCAACCAAGGCTATAGAACCCAATATGTCCTGATATTCAATCCATAGCTAGAGTGAGGAGAGATGGATTAATA
The DNA here is from genome assembly GCA_037127315.1 of Ascarosepion bandense. Taxonomy (NCBI): domain Eukaryota; kingdom Metazoa; phylum Mollusca; class Cephalopoda; order Sepiida; family Sepiidae; genus Ascarosepion; species Ascarosepion bandense. Next base: position 4,905,544 of record JBBBDQ010001831.1, on the reverse strand, counting down.
TCTTTCCCAGGGATATTTGTGTGCAAGTGAATGAAACAAATTTGACTGGAATTCAATCCTGGCACTCACGAAAACCTTTTTCTTGCTGTATCACAGTCATAAAGTTCAATAAAGTCTTGGAATGTTCAGTGTGCTTCACATTTTAGATTAGAAATAAATTTTTTAAGCTATGTCATTTGATGCTTGGAAACCAAATATTTAAAAAATATTTTTAACTTGCTGACCCTCAAGCTTTATTATGACTCTACCTGCAAAAGGTTACTATAAAATGCCCATAGTTTGGACTTGAACAGGTGCTACCACCCTGGATTGGTTGGGGGTGGCGGGGGGCCTGAAAATAATTAAGAGGTGGTTTTATACTCCGCAAAATCTGATCTGAGGCCTTGCTGCAGGATGTAGTTTATCATACCCAGGACATTGTTAACCCTCTAGGGCCATTCGTATCATATTTGATACAGTATGAAAACAAGCCTTGAAAGAAATATTTTCCTGAAAAATTTTTTAAGAGAAATATTTTATAAATTTCAAATGAAAGCAGTACTGACTGCTCAGTCAATGAATACCAAATGTTTCCTTATAGGGAAATACTGTATCAAATATGATACGAATGGCCCTAGAGGGTTAAGTATAAAAATAAACTTCCATAGTAAAAAGAAAATATTGCCAACAATGCATCTTTGACAAAAAATATGCATTACCACCAAAACAAGTTTGATTGAACAATATTGACAAGGTCAGTCTATCCATTTCTTTCCAAATAAGTTTTTATACAACCGCTGAACTTTCCAAAGTTTATTTTTGTTCCCCACCTCCACAAAACTCACCCAAAATGCACTTTTGAATGTTGCTACATTCATTGTAAAGAATTTTGTTTTTTAACTGTTGATGAAACTTTATTCAGAGAAAAAAAAAAAGTATTATAGTAACATTGGACATTACTCGGTAGAGTTGGGAAACAAAAACTAAAAAATTTGAAAAACTTAATAAAAACACCTGCTTGAATTATAAAAACTATAATGGTAACAATGTGGAAATAACAAAATTAGAATTTCAGAGAGAAATGTAAAAGTAAGCTTCCCCCACCTTTTTTTTTCTTTTTTTAATGGTTATAAAGAAAAGCATCAAATCACAAAGCATTAAGTTCTGACATCTGAATGTTTCTCATTAAATTTTTAGATGCTGAACAGTTTTCGAGTCATGAAGCTCTACACCTTCCTTGTTGTGTTGGCCTTATGTGCCACGACCTGGTGTTCTGCTATTCCAAAACCCGATGACCATAAAAGCAGGGTCTATGACAAGGTGAGTTGCACTTTCTGCCTATTTTTTTCTGCTTCTTTTTGAATGTTCATTATAGTAACTGGTGACCCACTTGAGTTTGTCTTAAAACCAAGACACTGCAATAATTTTCTTAGTAGTTTTGCCATCTAAATTATTCCAACTTTAATTTCTAGTTCCTGCAGGCACTTAAGACTATTCACAGTGTCCTGATTATCACTGGTACAACAGTTGCATTCTTGGTTTTTTATTAAGTTGTTATAATGCTATTATTATAACCTTGTACAAAAATGAAAAACTTTTCATGGTGCACCGAAAGCTCCTTGTCCAAGATTGCTCAGATAAGATACTTTACCAATGTCTCTATTTGCAGATTTTAACTTAGATGTGGCTCAAGGCCAAAAGTTTGGGGCACTCAGTGAGGATCAAACTCGCTACTCAATTGTAATAGTGCTAGCAAGACCAGCTTGCTTCACATTCAAGTGTCTAACCAATGGCTTTATTTAGAATGAGAGCTCTTTTCTTTGCTGATGTCTTTCAAAATCAGTACACTTGAAATTTGGGGGGGTTGCTTATAAAACCTTATTGTACTCTAGTTGCTTAAATGTGTGTGGAAATTTATTTGGATCTATTAATAGGAAGGATATCACCATATAAGTAAACTGCTAGAATTCTTGAATACATTATAAAATCATTTATTTACCTCCATTGGTTAAGCGACACTTCTATTGATAATAGTTGCTTATAAATCAGTTACTGTTTTATGGGAAAAAAAGAAGTGTATTGTTTTGTCTTGATTATATACTAAAAGAAAACTTAGTTTTATATTAGACTAGAAATGGTAGTTTTTTTTTTTTTTTCATTCTTTTAATTTCTTTCTTTAACTATACACTTCTCATAAAGAAATTTACTTTTTGTCTGCTGCATTAATGTGCTTTTGCACTTTATAGAAATTAAGTGACCAGAAACATGAAACCAATGGTATGCATAATGCAGATTATGACCACGAAGCTATTCTGGGCAAAGATGATGCCAAAGATTTTGACCAACTTTCGCCAGAAGAAAGCAAGGAAAGACTTGGGTAAGCACCTGTTTTTTTTTTTCCCCCTAAGGCATTCATTCCAAAGGATTAAACTGTCTTCTTAGAAATTCAAAAACTGTTTACATGTAGTTAATCTTTGATTTGCACAACATGAAAGAAAAAACAAAAAAATTCCTTGTAGGCTGTATTTAGTAAAAGATGTTTGAAAACATCAATCAGCTAAGTAACAAATATATATATATATATATATATATATACACACACACACTTACTCTCTCACACCCTGATTGAGTACTCTGGAAGAATGGTAGACTTTGAAAAACAGTAGCTACTCTGGCATCTATGCATCGTTCATTCAGCAATGAATTAGAACACTCTCGGCTATTTTTTTTTTTTTTTAATCATATCACCCCGAGCAAGGCGGTAATGCCACTGATGTGCAGGGGGCTACGTAATAGTGAAAAGATTGGAAAAGAGAAAGCCGGAAACCACATCCTAAACAGGGAACAAGGGATGAGCCTCTTAACCTGTTCAATAGACGTGGGTGGTGTGTGAACCGGGCGATAGATAGATCTATCTACTCCAATTGGGCGTGTATAATGATAATATACATGCTAAAAAGTCTGATAGCTCAGGTAGAATCAGTAACTGATGCCAATTCGGTTGGGTTTCAATCCTGGGTTAAAAAGCAATTGGAGTCTAACCATACTGATGAGCTGTGATACAGTGAAACACATCTGTCTGCAGATGACCATATATGAGAGAGAGAGAGAGAGAGAGAAATTAATGTTGTATTCAGCACCTCTGTTACAATTTCTTAGACACGTATCTGTGTAATTAACTGTTCAGTCCACTTATCAAGAGATACAATATAGTTTTAAGGGATACTGTATTCATAGGGTAAAACTGTTCAATATTCAGAATAGGGCATATGTAAATAAAAGCAGTGTGGCCACAGTTCAACAATGAATGATGACAATCTGTTTTATGCTTGAACACAATCTTCAAGTCTGTCTCCACTGCTTATGAAGTTGGACCCTGTTTTTATGAGCTAAAATTACAGCTTACAGAGTTGTGTGCACTCAGAATAAAATTAATCTACAGGGAAACCACATTTTTACATAAGATATAGGGATATTGTATATATTTGGGCAACAACCATTCTTTCAAACATCTTTCATTAAATATGAACAAGAGGAAGATTTAATTATTTTAACATTTTTCTAATATTTCACAAATATTTAGGCTGATAGATGTAAATAAATATACTGTTTAATAATAAAATTAGAACATCTAATCAAATATGAGTATCTATTAAAATATTTAAACAAATAGATTTTTTTAAAAATTTTCTTATGTATATGTGTGTGGATATATATATATATATTATATTATTATTATTATTATTATAATTATTAACCAGTTGTTCATAATTAGACAATTACACAGTTGTATTAAAAAGTGGTCAATTCATATAATGTATAGCATTTAAATATTTTCATTCAGAATTCAGTTGATTTTGCAACTTGGTTTCAACCTTTGGTATGTTCAGGTGTTTTATATCAACTCTACAAATTATATTAATAAAAAATGCCTGAAGATACCAAAGGTTGGAACCAAGATTGTGTTTTTTTGTTCTTTCATGAATGCCTTATGTGGGGAGTATCGCTACATCCTTCCCCCAAGCTGTGGGTTAAAAAAGTAGCCTCTATTGGACTGTTCAACCTTGAATTTATAACATGATTTCCAGGCGAACCCTGACCAATTTTTCCTGACCCTTAACCAGTCTGCTCACTTTGTGTTTGATGTCGAACTGGCCAAAGTAGGATTGTCCGTTATCACCTGGCTAGGTTAGTCCTCACATATGAGGGGTTGATTATATTGTTAAAACTGGATTTATGCAATCTGCAGTACGGAATAATTTTGCTAATTTTGTTTTCCACCTTGGTTTTATTAAAGTCACAAAACCAGGGTGGTTAAGGGTAGCTACAAGGGGTTCAATTTTCCCTCACTGTATAATTCTTACCAGCTCGAAATGAAAACAATATCATTTATCCATTTCAAATGAGTCTTCAGGCTCCTTTACTGATGGGTAAGAGAGAACTTACACTCTTCACTTGCCCGTCAGTCCCAAAAGCTTGGTAGCCCAAGACAGGACATTTTCAGGGTTCAATTTTGACCTATGATCAACAATTTGTCAAAACAGGATGACAGTATTATTTCTGTGGTTGTTTTACCCAGATTCAATCAATTCGGTTACTTTTCCCAACAAAAAAAACTGTTCTCCAATTTTAACAATTTGGTTATTTTTACTGACAAAAATAATTCTATTCTCAAATTTTAGAGAAATCTTTTATCTTTAAAATTAATAAAAATTAATACCAGCCACCTGGAAATATGGTTACAAATTGACTGAATTTAAAACCAGTCATGCATGTTGCTAGCAATCCCATTCTGTGAAAGATCTATCTGCTATGCAATTTTTAGCCTATTGAAAGCTGTGATCTCTTGCTCTTCATTAGAATTGATAGGAGTAAGAATGAGTTGGTATGTGCAGACCTTATATATTTGAAATAAGTGCATATTTCTTTCAGTAACTGATCAACATGATTTATATCCTCCCGTCCCCAATTCTGGAAATGTTTTTGTTTTAATTTATATTTTTCATTTTCTTTCAGAAAAATTGTTGAAAAAATGGACAAAGACAACAATGGCTTAATTACCGAAACTGAATTGAAAGACTGGATCAAGTATGTCCAAGACCGGTATGTGATTAAGGACACAGATGAGCGCTGGAAAGAATATGAACTGAGTACTGACAAACTCGACTGGGAAAACTTCAAGAAAAGAACCTATGGCTTCACAGAGGAAGGTGAAATATTTTCTGTTAGTCTTGCTGAATAGTTTCTTGTGGTAATAGCCAAACCTCTTAAAGTATTTGAAGGAGTGAAAACATGTTTACATGCCCTTAACATTTTAATATTACCATGATATGGTGTTGGACTGCATACAAGTACTGATCATCCAGATAGTTTATAAGCATTTTTCTTGATACGTTTTTTTTTTTTTTTTACCTTTGTGGGTTGGGGTGAAGGCCCTTACCTTCTCTACAATGGATGCAGTCCTTGAATTTTAGTTTCTGCCAGCAAGGTTCAACATATATAGACTTATCTGAGATATGTGAGATAAAAAATAAAATAAATATTTTAGAAACAACAAAATATGGATTTATTGCAGGGTAGCCAACATCATATTTTAGTTGTTATAACCATCATCAGGGCTTATATTGATAACAACTGAAACATAATGTTGGCTACCCAACTAATAACTCCATAATTTGTGGTTTCTCAAATATTTATCTTATTTTTTATCTCGCATTGTAGCAATTTATTTCCCATTTCCCTTTTGGAGTAGATAGACTAAACTATCGCCCAGTTCACACTCCACCCACATCTATTGAACGGGTGAAGAGGCTCATCCCTTGTTTCCTGTTTAGGATGCGGTTTCCGGTTTTCTCTTTTCCAATCTTTTCACTCTTTTCCTTTATTATTATTTTTTTTCAATTGGAGTAGATAGACTAAACTATCGCCCGGTTCACACTCCACCCACATCTATTGAACAGGTGAAGAGGCTCATCCCTTGTTTCCTGTTTAGGATGCGGTTTCCGGCTTTCTCTTTTCCAATCTTTTTACCCTTACGTAGCTCCCTGCGCATCAGTGGCGTTACCGCCTTGCTTGGGGTGATATGATTAAAAAAAAAAATATATGTGTGTGTGTATGTATATATATATATATATATATATATATATGTATGTGTGTGTGTGTGTGTGTGCAATTAGTTATATATACTATATTATTTATATATTATATATGTGCAGTACTTATTTGAAAGCACTCAATATCAGTGATAGAGCTGACCTATTCATATAGATAGGTGTGAGTTTGTAACCCTGGGTTTCACGCTCTTGCGATAGTCAGCCTGACGATCACAAGACCATGAAACCCAGGGTCACAAACTTACATATATTAAATTAAAATCTTTCTTTAGCATCTGGGTAGAGCTTAGCCTATTACATACCTTCCATTTGTCATAAGGTGAATACAGTGGTTAAATTTGGCTTTTGGGGTGCTGAGATCAAGCTCTATTCTCTCTCTCTCATATATATAATATATATATATATATATATATATATATATAAAATCTCTAAACATTGGAAATTTTTTTTACTTATACTTAATCTGTTTTTTTTCCACAGAATTGGCTCCCTCTGATGAGCGTGCTGTCTACAAAGAAATGATTGTTCGTGACAAGAGGCGTTGGAAACAGGCTGACCTTAACAAAGACAGTTTTCTGTCAAAAGACGAATTTATCCATTTCCTCCATCCTGAAGAAGCTGAACATATGAGAGATATTGTTGTCATGGTAACTCATGTTTGCTATTTGTGTTAGTTTAGATGAAAGAGAATCTGTTAGATAATCTGTATGTGATGATGGCTGCATTTCATTCAATTACTGTCATCACTTAATTGGTTAGTGAATTATTTTTTCTCAAGTCCTGCTTACATTCTTCTGTACAAATACATTGGTTGCCACTTGCAGAAGGTGTTAAATATTTTGCTGAACTTCTTAATGACATTTTAGTCCACTGAATTGCATTATTTCTTACACTGGCTACAAGTAAAAATGCTATATAATGTGTAGCTAATAACTTCTCTCTGTATATGCCTTTGGTGTCTTCAGTGATATATTTTTAATAAGACCTGCTATATTTAGATGTGGCATGTGCGTTGTGGCGCAGTGGATATCGGCTTGGAACGAGAAATCGGAGAACCGAGTTCGAATTCCAGTTGAATTCCTTGCATTCACTTACGCGCAAATACCCTTGGGAAAGGTATTAATCCACCTCTTTCCCTCCAGTTATGGGTTAAATAATAGGATAGATTGGGTTCTATAGCCTTGGTCGGCAACCAGTCTACCGCAGAAAGCAATGGCAACCTACTGCGGGATAATCTTCTGCCCAGTCAGTCATGTCTCTTTCGAGACATGATCGCCTAAAGCGTGTATCGCGCATGGCACTTAACTGACTGACATTCAGGATATTTTAGATCAAACTGTCAACATTCTTTGAGATTAACATCAAAACATTTGTGCACACTTACTGTTGGCATCTTTACACTGTTGGCCTCTTTACACTGTTGGCCTCTTTACACTGTTGGCCTCTTTACACTGTTGGCCTCTTTACACTGTTGGCCTCTTTACACTGTTGGCGTCTTTACACTGTTGGCGTCTTTACACTGTTGGCCTCTTTACACTTCCGCCTGCATACCACACAAATCTCGTAAATATATTTGAATTTTTTTCTTTTTTTACATTAACTTTTTTAATCTATTTCATCTAGGAAACAATGGAAGATATTGACAAAGACAAGGATGGCAAAGTTAGTCTTGAAGAATATATTGGTAAGTTTAAAATGTTTGAGTTCCTAACTGAAAATTTTCTTACTTAAAATTTCCATGTTTTTTCTTTCTTTCTCTCTAAACGTCTTCCAGTTGGAATGTCTTATGTCTTTCCCTAGGATTCACAATGTCGTTTAGCTTAACATTAGCTTAAAGCATTTGAGGAAGGGAAATTTACATAATAGAGTATGATTATTCTTATGAGACACATGGAGGTAGTTTATAACTTTAAATCTTTTGACTAATGGAAATAATAAAAAATTCTTTTCTTCCCACACCAAATACCCAGATGTAACCAGCAGAATCTTGCCTACTACACAAATATCACATGGTTCTTGGATGGAGACTGCTGAAAGTACTTTCAACATCTAAATCATCTTGGCCATAAATAGGTGTATTCAAATTTAACTAAATCTTAATTCTAATAATTAAGTAAACAAAAGAAATTTTAAAATTAAGCAGTTACTAAATGTTATTTTATACTACAGTCAAAATTTCTACCAATTCTACTCTTAGTTACATAGAAATTTCTTTCATATATTTATTCAACCCAAGCATAAAACTATTTAAGCAACTTTATTAATTTACAATGATGTTTACTCTGTACATGGTCCAAGAGCCACTTGAGGTAGGTGAAGGCTTTTTGAGGGAGCCGGAAATCCAGTCCTAAATGAGAAAACAAACAATAAACCCTAACTCCTGTTTTTCTGAGGGAGGGGTAATTCTGTCATTTCTGGCTCTGGAAGTTGTGGGAAAGAATTTTGGCTATAAATTAATATGGCTGAATATAATTTTTTTTCTACCCAATTTCATAATACAGAAAGCAAATTAAATATTTTATTTTCATTAATGACTTCTCACTGACCATATTAATTCACAGTATTTATTTATTTTGGTACCCCTTATAAACCCCAGAGCCAGAAGATCATACACAATTTTTTTCATTTTAATTTTGTTAGAATCTAATTGCATAGTAAATTTTTATCAGGCCAATAGTGTCACTGCATTCCAGTAATTTTTTATTTGTTGATTATATTGTAGCAATTGGCTAATATCGTTGTTGAAAAAAAAATTTTATTTTTTAATTTTTTTTTGTGTGTGCATGTTTTAAATTGGTATTGTCTTCACCTCCTATCACAACCTTTTCCATATGTCATCATTCCAATTGATCCATTCTCTTCACCTTGCATCACTTGTAATTATAGCAATGATTTTAAACCAATTGTCATTGCAATAATTCCTTTGTATTCTGTTACAGCAGTCATCATGGCTGGCAAGAAATAAAAACTTAGCTGCAGTTCTTGATACCAATGAATTAGTAAATCCTTAAAATATTTGGCAATATATATTATTTAGGTAAAATTCACTCAAATTAATTTAAATTTTATCTTTAATCATAAACTAACTTTTTTTTTCTCACTAATTGGTCAATTTCTCATTTAAGAGTTAGTAAAAAAAACCTGAAAATATATATTTTTAAAAAAAACCTTTCCATTTGAATCGAAATAATATCAATCTTGATTAACTGCATAATTTTTTTTTTTTTAACATGGCTCTTGAAATTTAAAGAACGGTCAATTAAATTTGTGTGTGTCTGTCTCTTTTTAAAAAAGTGGAGTTTACACCATGGTCAGAAAGCCATTCCTGTATTAAATGTATTAATACAGGATTTAGTTACAGTACAAATTTTGGTCATTTGTGCATGAATTTCTGGGATGATAACTTATTTTCAGTCCCTAACTTTGTGGCTATCATAACCTTTCAGTCATTGATCAAAATGAAACTTAACTTATATATGGATTGTTCTGATCCTGTTGTCTGTTCTAAAGTTACTCTTGGTTAATTGTCCTGATCAGGAGAAGAAGATTCCTTAGACATGGATAGTGAATTCGAATAGTACTTGATTTGAAATCACCCTAAAGCTTACCTCAAAAAGAAATAAGTGTGGCCATTATTGTGAAGAAGCAGATTGTCTTTTACATGCTGCTTGTGAAGCTTACTTCAAAAAATTTAATTTATATTGCAATTGTGAAAATTATTTTTTTAAAAATAAAAAAAACTGCTAAAATCCACTACTTTATAAAAGATTTAAATGTATAATTGAACATTTTCTTAACATCAAATACTCATTTATCTTCCAACTAATTAAATTTAATCCTTATATATTTGTATTTCGGCAGCAATCCCTCTTTTATACAAGTTTCATTAAAGACAACTGATGTGTGGGATGTGTGCTGTGATGCAGTAGATATCGACTTGAAATGAGACTGGGGTGCCGAGTTCGAATTCCAGTTGAATTCTTTGCATTCACTTAACACCCAAATACCCTTGGGAAAGGTATTAATCCATCTCATCCCTCCAGTTATGGGTTAAATAATAGGGCAGATTGGGTTCTATAGCCTTGGCTGGCAATCAGTCTACCACAGAAATTAATGGCAACCAACTGCGGGATAATCTTTTGCCCAGTCAGTCATGTCTCTTTCAAAACATGATCACCAAAAACATATACCACGTATGGCACTTAACTGACTGACTGACAAATTAAGCTTTTCATTTAATTTTTCCTGTGCACATAAGTTTCTTTTCTAGCCATAAAGTATATAAAAATTCTCTGAATATTCTGAGTGTTTTTGGCTATCTTTTAGCCATTATCAAGGATAATTTTTATTATTTTTAACTGAATATATGGATTTTTTTATGTATCTACCTACAGTTATTAGAATGTTTCATTTTCCATACACAGTCAACACATTGTGGCCATGTTCATTGTTATTGAATGTGTTGACTTTTTTATTTTAATAATTCTTCCATTATATTTAGCCTTTTTTAATATGGCTATTATATTTATATTTTCTATGAGCATGTTGCAGATAGTTTGGTTGGTTTCTGTGTTAAAATGAATTCTAATTGAGCTAACATGGTCATAACTAAAAAATATTTTCTGGCTTTAAATAACCTGCAAAGTGTTGACAAGCCATAGAAAACAAATCCATCACTGAAATACTGATTAGCTACACAGGCATATAATTTAGATTTATTTACATTCTCTGGAATATAAATTCAAATATAAACTAGCGTAGATCAGTTTAAATATTTATTGTAATATATAATTGATCCGCGAATTTATATCCATAAGTTTACTTATCAATTTTGATTATGAATTCTCCTTTTTTCCCAGCTATGGGTTAATTAGTAAGATGTGTATCACTAAATTATTATCTAAGAAAAAAAAAAATTTTTTTTCTTGGATAATAATTTTTTTTTCTTAAAATCTATAAAAATGTTTTCTGGCTTTAAATAAATGTCAAAGGATTGATAAACCATAGAAAATGAATCAATAATTCACCAAAATACTTAATTATGAGAATCTGGGTCTAAGAATTTGGCATGTATATGGTGTTGTCCTGTTTTTCTGTGTATGTGAGATTCTTTACAAAAAAAAATTAATGCTGTTTCATTTCTATAAATCTTTACACTTGAATAGCTTCTAAAAGCTTTATTTTTTTTTTTATTTTTACTTATTTTTTAACTTGCCAAATATTTTCCCATTTTTGATAGTCCTTCTCACTTGCCCCATTTTTCTTAAGTCCGAGCCATTGCCATGTTTGTTTGCTCTCTCTGCTGAAATCTCTTTGACCCTGGAGAAAAACAATTGTTGCATGCTGGTATCGCATTAACTATTCAACTGATTTTGCGTCTCTAGCCGATATTTATGGAAATGATGACGATGATGACGACGACGATGAAGAAGATCCTGATTGGGTCAACGAAGAAAAGGAGCAGTTCCACAATTTTCGGGACAAAAATCATGATGGCCACTTGGACAGAGATGAGGTGAAGGAATGGATAATTCCTGAGGAGTATGATCATATTGATAATGAGGCAACTCACCTTCTTAAAACGTCTGATGCTAATCAGGTGTGTACTGATGTCTTGCCTAAGCTATGACAGGCAAGAAACTGCTCAATAACCTTAAGGAATTCTGGGAAGAAGGGGGACACTTAATCTTGTAAAGTCAAAAACCAACATTTTAGAATTTGCTAGGAAGGAAAAATTAATTTGTTTTTGCTATGACTTGTCATTGAAAAATGTCTAACATCAGATTTCATATTTCTGAAATGTTTTTTAATCTTTTGACAGCATTTTTTTTTTTTTCTACATAGTTTGACATAAGGCTAAATTTCTTGAAAATTTTGTCATCTTCAGTTATCTATTATTGAGCCTGGTCAGTTCCCAGAGGGGTAACTGCTTGGAAATATCAGGTGTTGTAAGCTTGGATGTGTAGGTGGTGTAACAGATAATAGCTCAGAATTGTTAATCAGAGCTGAGTTCCAATCCCTGTTGGGTTTGTTACTCACTTGTATGTAAATGTCCTTAAAAAAAAAAAAAAAAAAATCATGAATCCAGCTCTTGTCCTCCCAGCTATGGGTCAATGAGTAAGACTTGTATCACTCCCCCCACCCCCACAAAAATTCTTACAATATAAAAATATTTCCTCACTTGAAATGACTTACAAACAGTTGATCCGCCATAGAAAATAAATCTATTTTTTTACTGCTTCTTCCTGAAGTCTTTGAAATTCACTTCCTCCCACAAGCTATGGGTTAAAAAGTATGATTTTTATCTGAAAAAAATCAGCATCAAAAAACTGTTTATGCAATATTCACTGGCAAAAAAAAAATCCAAAGTATAGTTATGCCATGTAGTAAACAAAATAAATAACATACACACACTAAAATTTCTATTACAGGTAGAATTTTTTGGTTTAATCACTGCTGTCAAGATTAATTTTGAAACCTCATGAGAAATATGAAATCTTACAAATCCAGAAAAAATTTTGTTAATTTACTATCTTAAACTCTTTGTTGCAAATCCAAATTTTAAGTATGCACTATTTCATTTTCTCCTCTCAATGTGACGATGCATAGCTCAATCCAACCTGGCTCTGTCTGCCCCACCCAGCCTATGACAAACTCTTAATTCTTCTACCTTATTTACCTGTTAAGATTGTTGAGCAGTTACTTGTCTTGTCATGCTTTCTTTTTTTTTTTTTTGGCTGTGTTGTTTAACAAGGCTTTGCCCCTTTGTAGGTGACATGTGGCGTGGGGAAAAAGAGGGCGAAGCGGAACCTGATTGGGTTAAAGGTGAACGTGAGCAGTTCTCCACCTATAGAGACAAAAATGCAGATGGCCACATGGATCATGAAGAAGTGAAAGATTGGCTACTACCATCTGATTACGATCATTCTAAAGCCGAAGCGAACCATTTAATATATGAGTCCGATAAAAACAAGGTTCGTAACCCCTACTGGGGCTGCTTTGATTGTGGTTCTGATTCTCTTTCCAGGGCAAAATGCAGGGAGCCCTAACCCCACTCTGCTTCCTTGTCGTTGGGACTGGTTTTGTTTGGAGTCAATGGGAAGGGGATTTTTTTCCTTTTTTTTTCTTATATGATTGGGTGACTTTTTTTTTTTAACTTTACCTGACCTCATATCAGAGCTTGAATTTCTCTCTTTTTTTTTTTTTTTTCTTCCCTCTCTCCCTATACCACGCATGCTTCTGAAAACAGACTATATGTACATTCTGGCCAGGGATTTTTTTTTTTTTTTGTTGTATGTAACACTGCTAAACAACCCTCATCTTGACAGACAATGAGAAACATGTATATATATATAAAAATATAATCTTACATTTTTATCCTTCATCGGTGGCACTTGTGTGCTAGTCAGTTGCACACGAGTTGTTGGCTATTGAAAGTCAGCGAGAGAAAGCCAAAAATTCTAGACTTTATATAGTCTTAAAACTTCCACACATTTTTTGCTTTTTTGGGCTGTCACTCTGTTGACTTATATATGGCCGGATATATGTCAACCACCCTTGTTCTCTGTTGACTATACCCACAGTCAGATGTACCTGTCAATTACTTCTACTGTTCAAGGTAATATATCACACTTTTTCTTAAAAGGCAAAAATTCAGGGTGTTGGGGATATGAAATGAAACCGTGACACCCCCCCCCCACCAAAAAAAAGCAAAGCTGGCCTACTATTCAAAGTCCCAGGTGTGCATTGAATTAATGTTATTAGGCATGTGGGTGGCATAATTAATATCAGCATTGTCAAATCAACAGTCAAAGTTCAAATTTCATTATAGGTGCATTTACATAGCACTATAGGTAGACTGAGCACTTGTTTGGCAACCAGTCTAAATGAAAGGAAACTCTAAATTCTAAACTGTCAAAAAGACAATGGAAAAGCAGTCGTATCTATTCACATGTATTGAAAGGAAACTGTGGAGAAACATGATCACTTAGGTTTTGACAGGACATGGAATAAGATCAACAGTATAATAATGGCAAAAAATATCCTTTGACTGCCAAACAACTAAAGTGGAGATTTATTTTCTGAAGACAAATGCAGAACTGTATATGACAATTCGTGTCTGTCAATTTATTTTTGCACTAATACAGATTGCGGTAGAAATACCTGACAAACTGGTAAGTCATTAGTGGCAATGGTATCTTTATCTAGCTAGTCTTACAATTATGTGAGAGATAGTTCTGCTGTGCTCTGGATAATGAGCACTCTTGTAGATTTTGATATACAAGTGTCTAACAACTAAATCAAGTGTTTATGCTTAACACAATACCAGAGATTTACAGACAAGGCCACAAATAGTGCAAGAGTGAGTGAATGGTGGTGGTGAAGCTTTTGTCCTGTCTATTACTTCTGACAAGTGTTGAAGACAGTAACATTCAAAGTTCTTGAAATAACTAGCTCTTCCCTCCTACAATCTTTATAGGGATGTTGGCAGCTGCAGGATTGCACTTCAACTTGTCTTTAAACCTCACCAATGGCCTGGCTGTACATGAGGTCCTTGATGAATGTATATAAACAAGAGTTGTTCCTATATACTTCAAATTTTCTGATAAGAATGTATAAATCAAAGGATTAAAGCAGGAAGTATTTCAAACCCCTCCTGCCCAAAATTTGTCATGGGACACACACACACACACACACACACACACACACACACACAAATTTTTTTTTAAATCGAGTATCAAATGCTTGAACCCTTTTTAGTGATATTTTCTAATCCCTATTTAGATTACAAACCACATTGTCCAATCCTCTTCAGCAAAATTTAGTGCTGTCTTTAAATTTTGTGAAATTTCTGTGTGTAATATGAGGTCAGATAAAGTATTGTTTGAGAAAGATGCTGTGCACAATTAGTACTTTTTTTTTTCTCTTCACTCTTAGAAAGGCAATAATGCCACTAAGATATAAGGGTTACTGAGACTGAAGGAAAATGAAAAGACTTTGGGGAGGAAAAGGACAATAAAAGAACTGGATTTTGTTAAGAGAGAATAATAAAAGTACAAATTAAGACAGATTACAAAGTTGCATTGAAATCTTTGATAGGTGACAGGAAGTTTAAAAAAAAAGAAAAGTTACATAAGCAAGATAACTATTAGAATGTAGCTTACAGTTACATCTAACTTATTAATTTAGTAATAAAATGAGACCTAATTGCCAATCTAGTAGTGCAGGAATTTTTTATTTTCATATAGGTAACTCTGTAACTTTACATTATACCTTTGTGTGCAACTACATTGCATAAAAATAGATCAAGAATATGTCCTTCAACTTGAGCAACTGTATTAAATTAAAATATTTGTTTGTACTTCTAGATTAATTCTGCCAAAGTAAACCACAAGGGTGGAGGCATATAGGATAATGAAATTTTAGTTTCTTGTTAAAGGAAAACTTTGTAAAAAGTCTGTCTAAAAAGATGAGAAACAAGACGGTTGACAATTCCACCAAAAGTTCTTATCAGAAAGAATTGAATCTTCAATTCAATTGTTGGTTGGGTTGTAGTGGGTAGAGGTATTAAGTTTTTCATAGTTAGCTGGTCAAGTCTAGCTCTGATTGACATCTCATATAGTGACTTTTTCTTTTGTTAACAAATATGCAGACAGGTTGGAAGTGGATAGGTTTTCACAATTTGACTTAACTTATTAAGGTAAATATGCACAATGTCTTTTTTTAGTCTTTTCTCTATAATTTCTTTTTACTAATTTTGCTAATTACTGTTTAGCTAACAAGTTTTCATTCAAGCTATTTCTCTGTGAGTCTCTCTCTGTCCCTTGCTCTCTCTCTCTCTGTCCCTTGCTCTCTCTCTCTCTCTCTCTCTCTGTCCCTTGCTCTCTCTCTCTCTCTGTCCCTTGCTCTCTCTCTCTCTCTCTCTGTCCCTTGCTCTCTCTCTGTCTTGCTCTCTCTCTCTCTCTCTCTCTGTCCCTTGCTCTCTCTCTCTCTCTCTCTGTCCCTTGCCTCTCTCTCTCTCTCTCTCTCTGTCCCTTGCTCTCTCTCTCTCTCTCTCTGTCCCTTGCTCTCTCTCTCTCTCTCTGTCCCTTGCTCTCTCTCTCTCTGTGTGTCCCTTGCTCTCTCTCTGTGTGTCCCTTGCTCTCTCTCTGTGTGTCCCTTGCTCTCTCTCTGTGTGTCCCTTGCTCTCTCTCTGTGTGTCCCTTGCTCTCTCTCTGTGTGTCCCTTGCTCTCTCTCTGTGTGTCCCTTGCTCTCTCTGTGTGTGTCCCTTGCTCTCTCTCTGTCCCTTGCTCTCTCTCTGTGTGTCCCTTGCTCTCTCTCTCTCTCTGTGTGTCCCTTGCTCTCTCTCTCTCTGTGTGTCCCTTGCTCTCTCTCTCTCTCTGTGTGTCCCTTGCTCTCTCTCTCTCTGTGTGTCCCTTGCTCTCTCTCTCTCTGTGTGTCCCTTGCTCTCTCTCTCTCTCTGTGTGTCCCTTGCTCTCTCTCTCTCTCTCTGTGTCCCTTGCTCTCTCTCTCTCTCTGTGTGTCCCTTGCTCTCTCTCTCTCTCTCTGTGTGTCCCTTGCTCTCTCTCTCTCTCTGTGTGTCCCTTGCTCTCTCTCTCTCTCTGTGTGTCCCTTGCTCTCTCTCTCTCTCTGTGTGTCCCTTGCTCTCTCTCTCTCTCTGTGTGTCCCTTGCTCTCTCTCTCTCTCTGTGTGTCCCTTGCTCTCTCTCTCTCTCTGTGTGTCCCTTGCTCTCTCTCTCTCTGTGTGTCCCTTGCTCTCTCTCTCTCTCTGTGTGTCCCTTGCTCTCTCTCTCTCTCTGTGTGTCCCTTGCTCTCTCTCTCTCTCTGTGTGTCCCTTGCTCTCTCTCTCTCTGTGTGTCCCTTGCTCTCTCTCTCTCTCTGTGTGTCCCTTGCTCTCTCTCTCTCTCTGTGTGTCCCTTGCTCTCTCTCTCTCTCTCTGTGTGTCCCTTGCTCTCTCTCTCTCTCTGTGTGTCCCTTGCTCTCTCTCTCTCTCTCTGTGTGTCCCTTGCTCTCTCTCTCTCTGTGTGTCCCTTGCTCTCTCTCTCTCTCTCTGTCCTTGCTCTCTCTCTCTCTCTGTGTGTCCCTTGCTCTCTCTCTCTCTCTGTGTGTCCCTTGCTCTCTCTCTCTCTCTGTGTGTCCCTTGCTCTCTCTCTCTCTCTCTGTGTCCCTTGCTCTCTCTCTCTCTCTGTGTGTCCCTTGCTCTCTCTCTCTCTCTCTGTGTGTCCCTTGCTCTCTCTCTCTCTCTCTCTGTGTGTCCCTTGCTCTCTCTCTCTCTCTGTGTGTCCCTTGCTCTCTCTCTCTCTCTGTGTGTCCCTTGCTCTCTCTCTCTCTCTGTGTGTCCCTTGCTCTCTCTCTCTCTCTCTGTGTGTCCCTTGCTCTCTCTCTCTCTCTCTCTGTGTGTCCCTTGCTCTCTCTCTCTCTCTCTGTGTGTCCCTTGCTCTCTCTCTCTCTCTCTGTGTGTCCCTTGCTCTCTCTCTCTCTCTGTGTGTCCCTTGCTCTCTCTCTCTCTCTCTGTGTGTCCCTTGCTCTCTCTCTCTCTCTCTGTGTGTCCCTTGCTCTCTCTCTCTCTCTCTGTGTGTCCCTTGCTCTCTCTCTCTCTCTCTCTGTGTCCCTTGCTCTCTCTCTCTCTCTGTGTGTGTCCCTTGCTCTCTCTCTCTCTCTGTGTGTCCCTTGCTCTCTCTCTCTCTCTGTGTGTCCCTTGCTCTCTCTCTCTCTCTGTGTGTCCCTTGCTCTCTCTCTCTCTGTGTGTCCCTTGCTCTCTCTCTCTCTCTCTGTGTGTCCCTTGCTCTCTCTCTCTCTCTCTGTCCCTTGCTCTCTCTCTCTCTCTCTCTGTGTCCCTTGCTCTCTCTCTCTCTCTCTGTGTCCCTTGCTCTCTCTCTCTCTCTCTGTGTCCCTTGCTCTCTCTCTCTCTCTCACTTATGTATTGAAAAATTTACCTTTCATTAAAGGATTATCATATAATTCTGTATGTAAACCACTTGGAACTGGTGTTGTATAATTGTGCATTTATACAATTGCTTTTACTAATTCTGGTGATGTTTTTTTTTTTAAGGATATAAACCCAGTTAGCTGGTTAGTGGCAAAAATTGTCATTTACCTTCTTTATTTCTGCAATATTCTTTAATAAGATTTGAAACTGATCTCATGTCATTGTTCGGAGCTACTTGTGTAATAATTGTTTATTTATTTATTTTTTGTGCCTAGATAGCATCCAGGGCTGTAGTAGCCCCTACTATAGGCCTGGATACTATCAAGTTATAGAAAGAAACATGTGGATCTGGTAGGTTTATTATTTCCAAGCGAGTTTATGTTCACTTATGCACAAATGTCCTTGGGGAAAAATATGAAAGTCTTTCCTTTCCTCCCAGATATGGATTAAATGGGATAGACTGTTCACCAGAAGAAGGCCTTGTGGGGATATCATGTTACATTGTGCATCTGTTTTCTGTATCCAGCTCTTCCAAAAAGCATGGCTGGTTCTGCATGAGCCTTCATCACTATAATCAAATCTGGCTGTTCACTTCAGCTGATCCGTTGGACCCTCAAATGTTAAAGATGATGGAAGCTCTATGGTTATATACAAGGTTTCCATAAATTCTATACAATTTTTTTTTTTTTTTTTTTTTTTTTTGTAAAAATGAAGATGACTCTGACAGTGTTCATCAGAAAAAAAAAAGGTAAACAGATAGTTTTATTAGAACACAAGGACAGATATGTTCCAGTGGTTGCAGGCAACATTTTGATGTGTGCCAAAGTTCTGCTTCTATAAAATTCTTATATTTTTGGCAAACATGAATAACAATGCCCGTGATATGATATAGCATCAAAAGGATGCTTTTTCTTATGATCTCACTTTTTTTTTTTTTAACTCTTCAGCAATATTTATTTTGGAAAGCTATGCTTGGAATAAAACCTAAACACATGAAAGTGAATTTGTTTTAACAAAAATAAAACATTTGATATATTATTTATTGGAATGGTTGGTGAAAACATCAACTAATTGCCAATTGATTCAAACTTTAAATGTTTATAAATTAATGAATTATTTCTTCATAAATTGGTAAATAAATATTGCATTGCATTAGTTGTAATATTACTTTTTAGAATGTTGCAAATATAGATTATTCTTGTAAATCAACAAGTATTTAATATTTTTGTAATCTTAAGAGTAAAAAAAAAATTGTCTAAATTTACTTTCATGTTTAGGTTTTCTTCTAATCATCACTTTTTAAAACATATTTCTGAAGAGTAGTGGGGTGCGTCCTTTCATACTGTATCTTATTTGTAGGTACGTTTCTCCATGTTTGCCCATATTTCCGAGATGAAATATTGTAACTATGTACAATGATCTTCTTCAGGTGATATATGCCGTAATTTCTAACCAAACCCTTTATTTAATACACTGGGATAGATTGATTGTGAATTCAATACTTAGCCATAGCTTACGTGAACAAAATCCTGGAGTGTTGAGTTACTAAAAGAAATTCTTTTCCATTTTTTTTCTTTATTTTTTATTTTTTTTATAATCCCATCAGCCAGTTCCAAATGGTTAAACTAAACTTGTGTGTGAATGCATTATCCTACTTAGAGAAAGGTGAAAGGGATTCTTTTTCACTCTAAAATAGATGTAGACTTTTTACTTCTGAATTCTCATTGGTGCCTTTTTTTTTTTCTAGGTTTGTCTTTCTTAAAACAGACACATTGATTATATGTTAAGTCAAATTTTGTAATTAATTTTTAGAGAAATTAACATCAAGACCCTTATAAATATCTCGAGTGTTTTGTATGCAACATAATTATGTTCAAAATCTTACTCTCTTAGAATTTTACCAGTCATTCTTCATTATGCTATATATATCTCAATGAAAGTGCAATTCAGAAAGTAAAGGCAATTTCTAAATGTCACCGCAAAAACAACGGAAACACTGACATGCAGTAGGTTCCACTCAGTGGTTGTACCATTAACAAATGACTCCTCTTACTGCACTTTCTGTGGGTAGAGGGAGTCAAACCTGCAGAAACCTATCACCAGATGTTGACGCAGTATGAAGCACACAACATGAATCAATGAAAAATGTAGAAGTGGGTAAAAGGCTTTAAAGTATGAAGAACAAGTGTAACAGATGAAAGCTGATCAGGTTGTCCGTCAACCTTGGGCACATGAGAACACATCCAGAGGGTAAAGGCCTTGATCAGGAAAGACCAACAAATCCTGTTACTACAAGTGGCGGTGACCTGCAACCACCACAGTGCAATGATGACTTGGAGTACCATAAAGTTTCGACTTTGTGAGTAACTAAAAGGTTTCTTCCCAATGAAGAAGCTCATTGAATGCTGCCAAAAGTGCTTTGTTGTGCAGGAGGGCAGACTGTCAAAAAGTGACATGAATTTGCTTTGTCAGTGGAAGTAATCATGTTTCTATGGAAATTGCCTTTACTTTTTGCTTTACCCTCATATACAAAGTTGGATCCAAAACTATTATTTGCAAGCCATTTGATACTGATTGACCGTAGTCTTTGTTGTATATGCACACAGTTATCACATTCTCATTCATATTTATTGTTTCTATCAGTACTGGAAAGGAAAGTGTGTAGAGTGTGCTTGTCTCTCCACACTAACATCTTGCCTTATGTGTCTTTTCCTTTCTAAACATCAAATCCCACCTGAAAGGAACGAGATTTCAAGATGTTGAGAAAATCCAAGAGAATTTGACAAGACAGCTGCACACTATTCCAAAAAAGGAGTTTTAGGTTTGCTTCCATCAATAGATAAAGTGTGCAGCTTCAGAAGAGTTACTTTGAAGGAGATTAACTACTGAATTGATATGTGCTGTAGTTTTCTTTTTATAGCACTAGTCCCAATAATTTTTGATTAGATCTTGTGTGTATATAAATATAATGCATGCCTTGTGATGCAGTAAATATTGTCTGGGAAAGTTATTAATCCTTCACTTCTTCCTCCAGCTATGAATTAAATAGCTGGACAGATTGAGTTCTGTTGCCTTGATTGGCAATCAGTCTACCACAGAAAGTAATGGAAACCTGTTGTGGGGAAAATCTTCTACCCTGCTAGTCATATCTCTTTTGATACATGATGACCCAAATGTGTATCCCATATGGCACTTAACTGACCGACTGAATATAATAGTTGGAAATATAATTAAAGCTTCTACTTGGCATAAAGTGAGGAAGTGATAAATTGGTCCCCCACTAATAACTACTTAATAATATAATACATCTCTTTTCTCTCCAGCTATGGGTTGAATATCAGGACAGATTAGGTTCTATAAACTTGATTGGTAATCAGTCTACTGCAGAAAGTAATGATAACCTACTGTGGGAAAATCTTCTGCTCAGTTAGTCATGTCACAAAAGAGATATAACTGCCCAAGCATGTATCAGGTATGGCACTTAACTGACTGATACAGGGGTACATGTAAAGATATGTGACACACCTTAATTTTCCTTTTTAATTATTCAATGTACATTTTCTACCTGTTATTAGTGCTTTTTTTTTTTTTGTTTTTTTTTTTGTTTTGTTTTAACAGTTAACATAAGCCAAAAATTTATTTGCTAAAACATTAAACAGATGACTCTTCTACAGTATAAATCACAGGCACAACTATTTGTAAATACAACACCTCCCCTCCCTTATAATCTTAGATAATTTGTAAATGTCTGTAACTGAGAAATCTACTCAAATATTAGCCACTTAAGGGGTTAAGAGAAAATGTTTTATATTGGGATTTTATTTTTCATAAAAAATTTTAACACTTGAATAAAAAGAAAAGGAAATTTAATCAGGAAAATGCTATTCACACACTTTTTACAATTTCAGTTTTAGTTAATCTATTTTAATTTTGTGACTGTGTCACAAAAAAAAATGCTCTTTTACTAAAGTACCTCTATTTTTTTTTTTTTCTTTCTTTTTTCTTCTCCTGTAGGATGGCCAGCTAACCATGCAAGAAATCCTGGATAAATATGATCTGTTTGTTGGCAGCCAAGCAACTGATTTTGGAGAGGCCCTGAAATCACATGATGAATTCTAAGCCACTGTACCCACAACTCCCCAACCCCTCCAGCTCATGCCATTGAAGACTGGCAAAGCCACTCCTTGAATTTGTGTCATTCAGCAGAACAACTCCCAGGACTCCTTCTCTGAACCCTTAGCTTCTAATTTAAGAGAAAAAGTCTTGCAGGAACACTTACAATGGTCACAGATATAAACCCTGTCAGCAGATGGTGATTTGTTTTCCCAAACAAAAAAAAAAACCCGTGTCCCTGTGTTTTTTTTTTCTTTTTTTTCTCCACTCTCCCATCTCCTCCCCATTCAAAGGTTAATTGAATAGAAATTTGGTCAGCAGGAATCAATATTTGGTTAATTGTTCATCAATGCTGACTAAATGATATTGGTAGCTGATGGGGAAGTTTGTGTGTGTGTGTATACTGAAGTAAGGTATGAGCATATCTATTACATAAGGTCTAACAAGTAATGCAAACTAGCTGGTATAAACCCACCTGGTTGGGGATGATTGATCCATATTTCATGTATACTTTGCCAAAGACCCTTTTTAACTTTTACTTTTTCGTTTTTTTTTTGTTTTTGTTTTTTTTTGTTTTTTTACTTTTTTCTGTCATAACAAATAAAATATTTTGAAATAATACTTAATTTTTTTTTTTTTTTTTTTTTTTTTCACTTTATAATTTTGTGATTAATATCAATGTAATTTTTTAGATATTATTTCTAAAACATGCTATATATGTGTGTGTGTGTGAGAGAGAAATCTTTGCACCTACTGCATAGTAAATGTGTTTGGAATAGGAGTGGGTGATTAGACGGGGGGGGGGGCAAGTTTCTGCTGCTTTGTTAGGCACTGAGAAAATGATTCTATTCTGGTTTTAGTCATCTTGTCTCTATTTAATTCATCAAAATCATTCACAGACTATGTAGCATTTGGGTTTAATTTCCATGACATTGTGAAAACTTCAGATCAACTAAATTGAGGTTAAAAATATTTTTTTTTTTTTTTGTTTTTTGTTTTTCCCCCACATCTACTCAAAGATATAGAAATAATTTGTTGTGTTTCTAAGAATAATGTCACTTTGAAGTAACTGAGGTAATTAGCTTTGCATAGTTTTGTGGTGAGATATATTCCTACTCTCTGGGTATTTTTTTTTTTTTTTTAATACGTGCATAACTTTTAAATATTTTATTAATTTAATAATAAAATGCAAATGATCATCTTCCAGATTTAAAGTATTAAATTTTTCCAATCATTAAATACCTAACCATTGTTAAAATTGTCACCTTATTACCCAAAGTATTTAAAATGATCCTCCCTGCAAAACTAACATGCTATTGCCCCCCCTCCCCTACTTCTCTACTAAAAAGTATTGGGATTACCATTACTTCCCATCATTCACTACGTCAAGAGAAACAAGGAATTTTTAAAACACGAGTAATGTCTTACTTTCAATATTTACTTCTCTTGTGCCTATTTGAAGAAGGCAGACATCTAGACGTTTGATTGTTCAAGGGAAATAACTCTAAACAAAACCGAAAAGTTCTGAGACCATTTTTTCATGTCATAAGAGACAAGAGACTTTAGCCACAAATGGCAGTGAAGTATTTTGTAATTGGAAAAAAAAAAAATTAAAAAAATTAGATTAATTTGAAAGTCTTCTCCTGTTAGCTTCTCAGGAAATTCTAAAGTTAACTTGGGATTAATCTAATTTCTTAGAATTCTATTTTTTCTTTCTTTTTTAAACAAATGAATTCATTTAAAAGTTGTTTTCATCTTGTCAAATCTATTTGGACTCTAAAGTTTTTATATTACAGATTTATAATTGTGCTTTTCTTTTTCTATCTCTCTCTCTCTCTCTTTCAAGTACATGCATAAAATCGTGAAAAAATGTCATTGTCATCAAGAATGTAGGAGGAAAAATATTTTATTTCTAAAGAAAAGAAAATACCTACATTTTTTTTTTCTACATAAAATGAGAAAATGCCAAAATATTTACAAAATACAGATGCAATTTTTTATTGCAATTTTTATTTTTTCTTAATTGTTTTTTTTTTTTTTTTTTTATCAGCATCTTGGAAAAAAAAATTAACACAATTTCTTTTAAAAATTTGTCATTTATGTACTTTAAGTTTTTTTTTTTTTTTTTTTTTTCAGTTTAAAAAAAACAAAAAGTAGTTATTATTAAACCAACGATCTATACTTTCTTTTTAAATAAAAAAATAAATTTTAAAAATAGTTGTTTTGTCTTTTCATTTTTTTTTTTTTTTTTCTCCCAACTTTATTGAAGCTTTGTGTCATGAGCAAATGTGTTGATTTTGTAGCAACAATCTTTACTAATTTTATAAGTTTGAGCTTGTAAGTTTGAGTTATAAAATTTAGATTTAATAATGATGGATAATTTGCTTTCAGTTTAAAAGGTTATACTTTAATGTGCTGCTGTGAAGAGTCAGGAACAAACAAAACGTCCTGTGGAACAAGACCTAGCAGCCGATAAGTGAAGCCAAGTAAATGCCCCTCTTTCTTGCTACTACATTGCACAAACAAATTTGCAAATATTTATTACAAAGAAAGAAAACAAAAACAACTTTTGAACATTTTACGACGAAAGAAAATGTAAACTGAATTTTTGTAAGTAATTAATTTTTTTAAAAATTGGATGTTTGCAAGTAAATTGCTTTAAAGGAATCTACTGCTGGTTTGAATTCAGTTTTTTTTTTTTTTTTTTTTTCTCTTAGGGTTGGAATAAGAACTTCAATAAATTGCATAATGTTGCTATTGACTCTAACGACAGGCTTATTGAATATAAAGAGAAAAATAAAATGTCTATGATTTACTGAAAAATAAAGTTTCCCAATTTATATAAATGGTTTCCTAAAATTTGACATTGATATATCTTGTTTATAGCCACATGGCATTTTGTTTTTATTTCCTAGAATCTGCTGTTGTTTCTGTTTTTAAAGATTGTGTTTGAGGCATAGGCTGCATCAACATAAGTTAACCTCAATCTTTGGAATTAGACAAACTCTGATTTCTTTGTTTAAAAGAACTTAAGGAATTATTTTCTGCAGGGATATGTGCATTATAGTACAGTGGATATCGACTGTGAATGAGAAATTGGGGAGCCAAGTTCGAATTCCAGTTGAATTCCTTGCATTCACTTATGCACAAATACCCTTGGGAAAGGGATTAATCTTTTGAGACATGATCACCCAAGCGTGTATCATGTATGGCACTTGAGAGTGTTGGTTTAGCAAAGTTGTGAATCTTGGCGATTCTTAATTTTGATTCTCTTTGGGACCGTTTTTAAATTCATTGTATTGTTTGAAACATAATTGTAAACCTTTTTAGGCATGTTTGTAAACATTGTTTTTTATTGGGTAGAAAATAGTTTTGGCATATTTTAATATGGTATATTTGTGGATATGTAATTGTACTGGAAAAAGCATTTCTTTCCTATAAAATCATGAAACTCTGAGTTGACCTTCACTAAGTAATGTAAATTGAAGTTACTTCTCAAACATTAAAAATAATTGTTAATAATAGTAATTTTATGTATAGCTTTTCTTTTGAGGTAGCTATGGTTTAAATGAATTTAAAAAGATTTTACAATGCAACACACACCAAAGTGCGTATAGGTTAAAAATTATCACCATGTGAAATATTTGACCAAAGAAAACTAAAACCCTATTTTTCTTGGGCTTACTTTTACTTTCTTATAAAACCCACAGATTTTGACTTTCAACTGCAAATATGCAACCCACCTCCAAACTGTTAAAACACTATTAAATATGGCTAAATATCCACCACCTCCCATCAGTATGTGTCGGCGATTTCAAACTGTTCATCAGCAAGGACGGCGGTCAGTAAGTCCTTTTGCTGCTGAGCAAAGACTTTAACTCAGCTAAAGACTATTTTTGCTCATTTAAATCTTTGTAAATGTTTTTCAAATTGTAAATAATCCGTATGCCCACACGAAGTGTGGTCGCAAATCTCTTGCGAACAATGTAGTAACAAAATTGGGGAGAGAAATCTAATCTTACCCTTGCAAAGCAGAAACGCACATTTACTCACCAACCTCAAAAATCACACCCCCGCTCAAGTAATAAGCAAAAAATAAATAAATAAACCCTGCCTTTATTCACCAAGTGAATTTTCAGATTGGCTATGCTAGACACGGAGGGAAGAATCAATAGCATTACTTGATACACATAGAATGTCTTGTAATTTATGTATAAATATAGCACATAATTTCATTGCTTGTTAAATATATATATATATATATATATATATATATATGTATTTATTTTAATACTGTAATATTGCATGTGAAAACAAAATGTCATCCTAAGTTTAGTACGACAGAGCGAAAGCTATTATTACTAGTGGTGTTATTGCCAATCGCAATGTGAGCATAGTTAAAAAAAAAACAGAATATTTATTACAAACTTGTAAAATCTGAAAAAAAACAAAAACTATCTGGAAATTGAAGAGAATAAAAAGGAAAATATGTTTTTGCAGCTGGGAGCTTTGGGCTTTTAGGTTGTTGTCCATTTTATATATATACTGGCCTTATTGTTTGCGATAAATTTTTATCGTAAACAATCAGGTTGCCAGATCAAATGATAGCTTCCCCTATGTGGATAGGGGTCGCAGGTTCGAATCCTGCCGGATGACACATTTTCGTAATAAAAATATATCGTAAACAATTAGGCCAGTAGATATACTGTTCAATTAAAAAACACTATGTATGTGTGTGTGTATATATATATATATATATATATATATATATTGTGTATTTTGTCAGCATTTTTTCATTAATACAAGTTTCATTGAATAATATAGACAAGTTCTGTCTATTTATTTTGTGTAAGATCCTTTTGTATGATCTGATTAGTGTTGTCATGGAAAGACAAGAAATCGCAATAATTGTTGATTATTTTTTTTTTTTTTTATATCTGGTCTGAGCTTTCGGTTTACATAAGCCATTATCAAAGGGTGAACATTTAATATTCAATGAACATAGAACATTTAAATTTTAAACGGAGTGGAGTTATACAAAGAAAATGAAACAGGACTTTTTTTTTTTTTTTTTTTTTTTGCGTCGCACGTGGCTGCAGGCCGAGAAGGAATGGTGGTAGTGGGTTTTTGGTCAAATGAGAGTATAGTGGCATGAGGGGATTGGTCTGGGAACGGCTACTACTATGGGTGTAGGGGGTAAGTATGATAACTATGACCTCTCCTGTCGATTATAGGCATTGAAGTATGTTAGTGGAGATGTCGAGATTTATTTTATTTAGGCTAGGTTTAAACTGTTTGATGTAGATAGCTTCTAGAATTTTAAGTTTTCGTTTATTATTTTCTTGTCTAAGTATATATGTATTTTCAACAAGTGTTTTCCTAAGAAGTGTGTGTTGATAGCCGTGGTGTTTTAAATGTCGGAATATGTTAGAATTTTCATTTAAGTGCAATGTAAGTCTCCGTGAAAGCGAGTTAGTAGTATGTCCAATGTAGGTATTATTTAGTTTGTTAGAGATACATTCTCGAAAGGGGCATTTGAATTTATACACTACATTGTTTTTTTGCAAATCGCTAACGGTGCGGGAGGAGTCGTTGCGGACGATTGAGTTGGATGTTGCGGATTTAGTGTATATGATAAATTTATTCTTTTGTTGGGGTCTGTCGGAGAGATATTAGTGTTTATGAGTTTTTTTTTTTTTTAGGATATTTTCGTCTAGTTGGTATGCATTTGGCTACGATATAAGAGAGTGATATGTTTGGGATTGATTGGACTATAAGTGACTATTACCACGTGTTGTTTTTTTTCATGTTAAGGTTTTTTAAGGAAATGTATTTGTTCATCAACTCTGTAATTATTGTTGATGAGTTTCTGTTTTATGTTTTGTAGTTCAGTGTGGAAGATGTGTTTTGTAGACGAGTTGGTTTTTTGCACGATGTAGTAGATTTTTTATGATTGCTAATTTGTAACAGTGGGGGCATTCGCTAATATAGTTAAGTGTGGAGGGATTTTTGTTAGTGGGTTTTTTATATGGTGAGATAGTGAACTTATTGTCATTAGTGTTGATTAGTATATCGAGGAAAGGAATTTTGTTATCATTGCTGAATTCATAGGTGAATTTTAGGACTGAGTTATCCTGAAACTGGTTTTTGAAGTTGTAAGATTTCGTCAGTATTTTTAATTAATAGTAGGATATCGTCAACGTATCTAAGGTATATTGATGGTTTCTTGAATTTTGTAAAGGTAGTATTCTCGAGGTTCGACATGTAGAAATTGCTAAATGTCGGACCGAGTACTGAACCCATGGAAACGCCGTCACGTTGTATAGTGTTGTTAGGGTCGACAAAAGAGACTTCGGTAGTGTGTGTATATATATATATATATATATATATATATATATATATATAATGTCAGTAAAGTCACTAGACAGTTATTTACAATAACAATTAAGACCAACTAGTTAATCAAAAGTCCAGAAATGATTCTGGTTAATAACAATAAAATGCTATGGGAAACTTATTACTAGCAAATTAATTACCAATACTGCAATCTACCTGCTTCAATGCATTCCCTATAACCTGAGAGAACAGTCCGACAAATGTCATGGCACAAATGGCTCTGACAGCTTAAGTCTGTAAATGTACCACGAATTATAAACAAATTTTAATGATTTCTAAACAACAGACGTGAACCCATGTCGTGTGTATTACTTTGCTTTTTTCTTATTCTGCTTTGCTTCTTTTATTGCAAGTAACTGTATACGGACTTTAGTGCTACCATACACACACACACACACATATATATATATATATATATATATATATATATATATTAGTGTATCGAGGCAGCAAATAATTTTCTAAAAATATACTGTTAAATATAAGAGACAATGAATGTCTTTTATGTTTAATCATGAACCGTTCTAAACGTCGTATCCTTACTCATACACACAGTAAGAAAAACCTGCAGATATTGGAGGCCATGTACATCAAATCTAAACGACCAACACTCAATAAAATCACCTTTAAATCCGGACATAACACATTACATTGCATTTGACAACATGGTTTTGTTGTCATTTCGCGCTATCACGCGGTGTGACGTCAAAAAACCGCATTGCAAATTTGAGAACTGCGTTTATTATTTTTGGTAACTATTGCCGTTGCCAAGCGGAGTTTTATGTCAACACAAAATAAAATCGTCGGTGATGGTGGATGTTATTGTATTACAGTCTAAATAACCTCTCTGAAGATGGCTCATGTGAGCCGAAAGGTTAGAAGCAAATCAATAAAATATTATCCAAATTTTGGAGAATTTTTGTCTTTATTTTCAACTGAAATTAAAGCCAAAATCCGACGTTTAGAACGGCTCATGATTAAACATAACAGACATTCATTGTCTCTTATATTTAACAGCATATGTTTAGTATATATATATATATATATATATATATATATATGTGTGTGTGTGTGTGTCGGCAGCAATTTTTTTAAACATGTCAGTTTAAATAAATTGTAAACATTGTGTCTGCTTATTTTTAATAAAATCTGTTCATACTCACGGATAATCTTTCGCATATTATAAATGAAAGATCTAAGAAATGAGCTGTTACATTAACAGATTATTTTATTCATTTCTTGATGTTCCCAAGTAATTTCAATCTTCTTCCGAAATCGTCTTCAGGAGTGTTGTGGTAACAAAAAATGACCGCAAAACTATGTTGCTAAAAATGACTGTAAATGTTCTTCTTGCTTCTAATGTAACGGTCGACAAATTGCTTAGCGTTTATTAGAACGAGAAAATTATCAAAAATGGAATTTTTTATGCTGTAGACTGCCTCGTCTGAGTCCCTCTCCACTCAGAGACTGCGTCCGAAAAGCTCGAGTTCAAGCGGAACCTTGGGTATCAGCTGGCCTCCTCACTAAAGCTGGATGCGTACAAGTGGGAACTCCGAGCCTTAAACTCGACCAAGCCTCGTCTGAGTTCCTCTCCGCTCGGAACTCTGACAATATATATATATAGTGATGTTGTTATTACAATGGTTTATAAAAACATTTTATCAATACACAGAAATTTTCATGTTTCAGAACCTTATTGTTCTTTGTCGGGTAATATTTTAAAACAAACTTTTCATTTGTTTTAAAATATTACCTGAAGAAGAACAACAGTTTTCTGAAACATGAAATTATTTGTGTGGTAATAAAATGGTAATAACCATGATAATAACAACATTACAGTATTAAACTCTACTTGTTATTGAGCACTTTTTATAAAAGTAAATGCAACGAACAGTAGGATTTGTTGAGGCCTGTTAGGGCCAGGAAGAAAGACACGGAAACAAGAAGGTAGGTTTTACCAGTGTATTAGAATAAAAAAATATATATACAAAGTAAGAGTGTTAGTAGTCAGCAAATAGAAGTGTACGTCCGAACTGTCCAGTTACATTACGTCTTGTCTGCCTCACGACTGCCTCTTGACTGTCACTTGACTGCCTCCCCGGAACTCACACAGGTTAGTATTTATTGAAGGATGAAGTGTCCATTCCTATGCAGATAGGGCACCATAACAGTTTTTAATCTATCTGTTCTTTCACTTACTTATAATATTATGATAGATTGATAGATAGACAGATATAAACGTTTATCAATCTAACATGTTTAATTTTTATTAGAACTTCACCAAAGAAAGAGATATTAAGAAAAAGAAGAAATAAATTCTGACATTTTCACCTTTGGGTCGTTTGATTTTCATTGGTTAATCGTGTTTCACGTGCATTCGGCTCGTTAAACTAACGTTAGTATAATTTATGGCGTTCCGAATTCAAGAAGCGATTACTCGTCAATTCGAATTTGGAGAAATTAATGGTTCCAAGCCTAACTAAAAAACCGTAAATGTTGTTTTTATGTATATAAATGTATAATAGTTAGATGTGCGTTGTTGTGCAGTGGAACGAGAAATCGGAGAACCGAGTTCGAATTCCACTTGATATTCACTTACGCGCAAATACCCTTGGGAGATGTATTAACCCGTCTCTTCTCTCTTCAGTTATGTAGTAGGTTAGATTGGGTTCTATGGTCTTGGTCGGAAACCAGTCTACCACAGAAAGTAATGGTAAACTACCGCGGTAAAATCTTCAGCCCAGTTTGTCATGTGATGATATGATCACCCAAGCTATCACGTATGGCACTTAACTGACTGACTGTATAATAAATCTAGTTTGTCTATGCAGGATTTAGATGATAATGTATATTCGTAAGCGTGTGTGTGATTATATGTCTAGTAGAAATGATGTTTGTTGGTTTTTCGCATGTTAATTTGGAAACGTTTTTAAGTACAAGCGTTAGATTCTTTAAGAATGGAATCAGTAAAGGTTGGTGATGTAATATACGGTTTTGACATATTTTTTTTATAATCATATCGCCCCAAGCAAGGCATTTTACTGCCACTGTTTTGCAGGGGGTTACATAGGAGGAAAGTCATGAGAAAGAGTGACAGGTTATAGGGGGTGTCAGGAAGTGAGTAAGAGAAGGATGAGAATACTGATGAGAGTGGAGTGGACGGTGAAAAACGAGCCTGAGAGAGAGGATGCAGGTTAGTGAGATAGAAAATGACTATTGACTTTACATTTAAATTCTTGGAGATTGTAGTTGTCGGGGAAGTAAGTAAACAGAAGGGAATTCCACAGGCGGGAAGTGCGAGAAAAAGAAGCTGATGGAGTAGAATTTGCGTTTACATTTTATTGGTTTCACAGTAAAAGGTGGGACCTAGTTGCTAATCTTGTTGCTTGAGTAAATTCATACATAGGGAGCACCAGTGAGCTAAGTTCATTGGAGCAGAAGCCGTGAAAGTATTTGTAGAAGAGACACAGGGGAGCCACATCAATATATATATATATATATATATATATATATATATATATATATATATATATATATTGATAGACTATGATAGATATATACATATATGCATATATGGGGTGGATAGATGTGAACATTTTTGGATTCGTTTTTTAAGGCTTATTAACAGTTTGCAGGTTATTTAAAGTTTGAAAATATTTTTAGATTATTTTAAAATTATAACAATTTATATTTTTAATCTATTCATACATGTCGTACTAATTTATCGATTAATAGGCTGAGTGGTGAATTCATACCTTTACGAAAATTATTTACGCCTTCATGAATATAACAGACCGAACGAGAACTGGAACGCTGCTCTTTAGCCATTACCCATTACATCACCAACACATTCAAGCTTGCACCACCTGGAAGCCGTGAAAGTATTTATAGAAGAGATACAGGGAAGCCACATTGCACTGAAGAGAAATTGACTGTATCCGAGCTGCCAAGTCGGAATCGATCACATTACAGATTCTCCGTTGGATTCTGTCAAGGACACCTAGGTGGATAGCAGGAGCACCCGACCAGATATAGCAGCAGTATTAAATGCACGGGTGAATGGTAGATTTATATACGTGCAGGATTGTTTCAAACGGGGAAAACTTCCTGGCCCTACACAGAGAACCGACTTTCTTAGCAGCGGATTTAGCTATGGATTATATATATATATATATATATATATATATATATATATATATATATATACTAACATCATAGCCCGGCGTTGCCCGTGCAAATCAGAATATTTTAATTTCTTCAGCGGATAAAGCAAATACGTTTACATTCACTGGGAGATTGGCATCATGTAATAGCTCCTCCCAAGAGAAGAGGGAATTTTTCAGAATTTGAAGTGTGAAATAGGGAACGAAAGAAAAAAAGACAAGTTAGTGAGAGTGACGTCATGTAATAGCTCCTCCCAGAGGAGTGGGAATCTTATAGAATTGGGTGTGAAGCAGAGAAAGAGGACTGGTTGAATTTTAGGATATTTGCATAAAACCACTTATGCGCCCTCACCACACCAGTAAAAAGGGACACCCATAAATACCAGTGCCCACGGGGCTAAAGTCAGTTGGAGTTGCGGTCCGGAGTTGCAGAGGCCGCGTTGGAGAGTTGGGAGAGATGTTTTTTTTTTTTGCCATAACGTTATTGATAAAGAAGGATAAAGAACAAAAAAACTCCGGCAATATCCTTAAGCCGTTTTCGGAGTGTAGGCTGTTGTGCTTGAAGTTGAATCCAGTTGGCGCTAAAAAAAAACTCTGACATTGTCATTTTCGAAGTACACATAACAGTACTTGAATTTACCAGTTATCTAGTTACCAAATCTGGCCAATCTTAGAGAAAATATCCGACATTTTCGTTCCGTCGCCAATTATTAGAAACGGTTTGGGAAAAGAACTGTAATTTTTTGTTTATATATAAATACCATCTAATGATTTATTCAGGCGTCGTCCATTTTATTTCCAGAACTGTGTGTCGTTTTACTTCTAAAATGGTTTGCGCGTATTCAACTTGGTTTAGCTTGGTTGAGATACCTCAGTGATAATTCAGCTTAACACTCTTAGGATCAAACATCACAACGTGGGTAAGAGAGAGATTACAGTTGAAGAGGTCAACTTAAAGACCAAAAAAAAACCTTTTTTACTGATATATAAATTGATCCCTCACTTTATGGCCACAGTCATCCTTTTCTTACCAACTGCCTGACACCCCCTATAACCTATCACTTTTTCTCATAATTTTCCTCCAATGTAAACCCTGCAAAACATTGGCACTAAAATGCCTTGCTTGGGCCGATATGATTATAAAACATTTTTAAAAATTCTATTTTATTATAATGTGGATATAAGGTGGGGATTAATTTTATATTACAATTATTATATGAATTGATCACTCACTTTATGGTCACAGTCATCCTTCTCTTACCCACTTCCTGACACCACCTATAACCTGTCACTCTTTCTCATAACTTTCCTCCTATGTAAACCCTGCAAAACAGTGGCACTAAAATGTCTTGCTTATGGCGATATGATTATAAAAAAAATACCTTCTAATGATTTATTCAGGCGTCGTCCATGTTATTTCTAAAATTGTGTGCCGTTTTACTTCCAAAATTGTGTGCGCGTATTCAGCTTGGTTTAGCTTGGCTGAGATACTCCAGTGATAATTCAGCTTAACTCTCTGAAGATCAAACATCACGACGTGGGTAAGAGAGATTACAGTTGAAGAGGTCAACTTATAGACCAGCTGCTGTGTCAGCGCCATCAGTCAGCTGATGGGTGTGGGCTGACAGCTTGTTCTCGGACCAGGATCAATCCTGAATAAAAGGTGTTATATATCGACAAACAACAAACACGCATATATATAAAAATATGAAGTTATATTTTTATTAATGACGATGAACCGTGTAGAATAGGGAACAGAGAATTGAGAGAGCGCGCTTCTAATGGGTTGACGGGAGTGTAGTCTTATCTGTTGTGTCTCTCTTCACCGGCCGATCTCTGTTGCTCCTCTACTGGCGAATCCGTGTGCTGAGGTCTTTTTATAATCTTCCAGAACCGGGACTTTTTCTTCCGGTTTTGCCTCGCCCACGCACGTCCACGTAATTCTCAGAGACACCTGTTCTGTTTGCCTCTGTAGTTATTTCCGCTGCTGCCGGAAATAAGGTCAAACGACATCCGTTCCTTTCAACGACCGGAAACACCCTCGCTTGCATCAGCCTTCCTCGGGTGGGGCCAGATTGTTATATTACAAAGGGACAGCAGGCCACAGCCCCGGCTACGCTGCCACACTTCAATGTCTACTTCATGCCTAAAATAAATATAATTAATGAAATTGCAAAATGTTATCTTCGAGTTCACTTACCAGGAGAACCAGTGGAAAACTTTATTCTCGCATTGTAAGAAATTATCAGGAGTATGTGAGTTTCCAAAGAAAAATGACCAAATCGGAGACCGTCATGTTATAAGAAAAAAGACCAATTCGAAAGATTATAATTATTTCTTGATTTGAAACTCGAAAAAGCTACGGAAATGACCAGTGGCAGTGAGTAAATAAAATCGTAAATAGAAGAAATCCACGAGAAAAGAGTAGACCCAGAGAAACTTACAAGATACAAAATCTAAAAGAACATGTGGAAAGAACAACAGCAACTGCAGTAGATGTGGGGTGAACAGTAAGTTATCTTGTAGTGAACAAAACAAAATCTAGATTTAAAATTCAAATGCTAAGCACTGACTAATTGATTTTGTTAGAAAAAGACTCGAATTTATAAACTTTGCTTAGTACACGGGCAAAAGCGGATCCAAAACAAAACTCGTGAAATTTCACACCTCGATGCGAAATGTTTTTCGGCCAATGGAAAACATCTAAAAACAAAATTTAAATAATCTTCAATTCTCAGAAACAAATTCTTTTACGGACCTTTTCGCGAGCCGATACGAAGTTTGTTCGTCGTCCAATGGAAAGGCCGGAATCACATCCAGGAGTGGATTCCCAAATGACCTTTTCAAGCTCCACAAATAGAATAAAAGACGGGCAAGTTCGCCTGTCACCAGAGAGAAGATGACGAGCGTATTAACACATTCCTTGACAAACGTCAAGCGATCATTATTATTATCTCTATCTTTCTCCCTCACCTCTTTCTTTTTCACCGTTCATCTGTCTGCCTTTTTTTTTACTTGATAAACGAACGGAACTCTTTAAGACTGAGTGATAACTTCAAAGACATTCCTACCCAACGATAAAGCTCATACATATATACATACACACAAGTTACTACTACGAACTCTTGATACCCTTACCTCCTTACTACTGTCTCTCATTGTAAGTTTAACTGCTACCAATCTATGTTATTCTGTTCTATTAATAAATTTCTATTTAAACAAACAAAAGGTATACTTTTATTCTTCCACAACTCCACCTTCTGATAATTCTGGATAAACCTTAAGTTGTGGGGAATGTCGGATACGTTTGTGAATTTGTACCAGACATGGCTGACTGTTCCTTCAACTACAATCTCTTGAACGATTTAAAACAGGATGACATATTTGAGTTTCTGCGCATGTGGATCGACGCATGTCTTCCGAGTTTTTTTTTTTTTTTTTAATCATATCACCCCAAGCAAGGCGGTAACGCCACTGATGTGCAGGGGGCTACATAAGAGTGAGAAGATTAGAAAAGAGAAAAACAGGAAACCGCATCCTAAACAGGAAACAAGGGATGAGCCTCTTCACCTGTTCAATAGACGTGGGTGGAGTGTGAACCGGGCGATAGTTTAGTCTATCTACTCCAATTGAAAAAACAGTGAGAAGATTAGAAAAGAAAAACCGGAAACCGCATCCTAAACAGGAAACAAGGGATAAGCCTCTTCACCTGTTCAATAGACGTGGGTGGAGTGTGAACCGGGCGATAGTTTAGTCTATCTACTCCAATTGAAAAAACAGTGAGAAGATTAGAAAAGAAAAACCGGAAACCGCATCCTAAACAAGAAACAAGGGATAAGCCTCTTCACCTGTTCAATAGACGTGGGTGGAGTGTGAACCGGGCGATAGTTTAGTCTATCTACTCCAATTGAAAAAAACAAAACAAAAAAAAAACAAAAAAAAAAACAGTAAGATTAGAAAGGAGAAAAACCGGAAACCGCATCCCAAACAGGAAACAAGGGAGTGAAAACAATTTAAAAGAAATATGTGTATATTAACCTATAACACACACACACACTTACATACACATTCACACAAATGTATGTATTAAATTTTGTTGTAACCATTGTATATTTGAATAAATGTAAGCTGTTTGCTGATTGGTTTGCGCTAGCCAATCAGAATCAAGGTAAGTGAACTACATTTTTACCGCCAAATCGTAAGGATTTAAACGTATTTACACGTATTTAAACGATTTGCCGCGCATTTTAAGACAGTTGCAGCAGCTTCCACAGAACACCAAGCAAGATAGAGACAGTCACAGCTGTCCGCGATAGCATTCTTCAATATCAAGTAATTCTCTCACACACCCGCACTAATTGCAAGACGCAATTAGATGTCTTTTATTTCTTTGAATAACACATGTACAAATTACTACAGTTGGTACAAGATATCCTTCCACCCACATCATGTAAAATATTAACTCACTATCTCTTACAAATGCATTCTTCTACAGTACAAAGATGAACGTTATTCATGAACAATCAGAACTTAACAATTCTTTTATCAATAATATTCCTCACACACATTTCTTATCACATTGATAAATCTTTCAGCGACAATGAACATTTCAATTATCTTCAAAAACTCTAACTCAATTTCATACAGTCTATGGAAGACACTTTCAAACAAACACTTTCAACGTCTGTGTAATGTATTTCTTGTTATATATACTTTATATATACATATATACATATATATATATATATATATATATATATATATATATATATATATATATATATATATACATATATATATACATATATACTTTATAGTTACAATTGATGTTTCGTCAATTTCATTCAACTTTCCATTTGCTTGTTTAATGAATGATTTCATCACTTATAGTGGTGGTATGCAAGAATTTAGTTAGGAAGTTCCTTTGGGAAGTGGCCTTGTGCCATGTAAAATCCAGACCTAAATTAACCTTGCATAGTAAGCCCCAACAAGCCAATCAGAGAACAGAAAAATACATTTGAAAGTGATTATCTTTTGGCTTTCAAAAAAGTAGAACTATGCATGATTCTCCTTATTCTATTCAGAGAGGACGCATCTAGTATTTTCGTCGACCAGGTCAGGCAAACTCTTCTTATTCTGCTGCTACACACTCTACCATTAATTAGTGATAAATCATAAATAAACTTACAAGTCCACTACAGATGTAAAAAAAACACATGATTTAAAAATCTGTACAAGAAATGCGGGTAAATCAATCATTTCAATGTAGCCCGCAGAACTAAAACGAATACGATACAGACAATATACGAAGAAAATATTTCCTAGCTGGTCTGATAGAAACAGATGTTATGGTTTATAAAAATAGAAAAAGATAGACACACTGACGCCAAGAATTCAAAATTGGGCGGCAAAATAAGGAACCGTTTCTTTTGGTAGGAGTAGGAGTAAGAGTAGGGGTAAGAAGTAGGAGTTAAGGACAGTAGTTTTGTGTAGGAGATCTGAAAAGGGGAAGACGCTAATCAGTTGACCACTAGAGTCCAGTGAAGACCACTAGCATCCCACAGTGAAGAGAATTTAGCTAGTCTGCTCCTGTATCCACACAAAATTTAAAGGTTGTAACTTGATGTAAAAATCTAAAGTTTTATACCAAAAATAAACATCATTAATTCAAACTTGTGTTATCTTCTAATAATACCAAAACGAAGCAAGAACACAACAGATTTAAATGACCTGTAGTGTTGTAGTGGTCTGGACAAATTGGGTACTAGTATGTAGTAGACTGACCGTCGGGGTAGTGATTTCAACAGTGAAAAGAAGGTTGGTTGTCCAAACCACCACAATTATAAATAAAATAACGCAAAACACAATGTAACGAATATGACAACATTGTATTAAGTAAGGTTACAGAACTGGATAATTCGTGAATGTAAGATGTCGTGAAAAGTGTTCTCTCTTAATTAAAGATATTGTTTCAATATTCATGCTAAAAGGGTCCCCGAAATGTTTGTACTGAATAGTAGTCAATATAATTATACATGTATTGAAATGTTCTTATAAGACAGAGAAAAACATTTTATGTGGTTAACTGCTGAATGCAATTAGCACAGTATGTGAGTTGGAAGAGAGGAACGGTATTCGGACTTATGCTCCGAAAAACAGCCACCAACTGGCTAAGCATGTGTGGAAATCAGCTTATATATTTCTTAATAAACGCGGGAAAAAGAAAGTTTCACGTGCGGTCCTTACGTAAGTGTGTGTGGGTATATGTGTATGAACGTGTGTGCATGGCGATGTATGTATGTGTACGTGCATACAGTAACTCAGTATAAAAAATTGATAAATAGCGGTTAAATTTAAAATCAATACAGGCGCAGATATAAACATTATCTCAACTAAAACTTACAAAAATCTGTGAGAAAAATAGAATAAGTAAAGAACAGATAGGAAAAAAAGTGGTGTGTATACGTGTGTATGATGGGGTGGGAGTATTTAGATGGGGTGGGAGTATTTACTCCACAACATAAACAAAAACGGGAATACTTTGGACGTAAGCTGATATCAGGGAAATGAATACACGAAAAAAATATGCAGAGTTACTTCCCTTTCAAATGATTAAAAATCGGTTGAAATGATTATACTGGCCCTTATTTACGGGCCAGTATCATTTCAGCCAATTTTCAACAAGGAAGATCAGCCAGTATGCCAAGTGATATACACTATTAAACATATATTAACCGAATATCCAGATTGCTCTCTCAGGACAAAAATACCATAATACAAACAACATGAATAAAAAGCTTTTCGAAAAAGCAAACATCGATGACAATATTATTTCTAAAAACAATGTGCCTATATACTAAAAAATAAACCAAATAAGAATGTCAATAAAACCAACTTCTCTGCGAACAGTATATCTGAAAAGAATAGATCAATGACACCACTAATATAAGTTTCAAGAAAACTTTTTGTTTGATTTTAAAAATTCAGTTTAAGAGTTAGTTATCGAAAACGAGGCCAGTGACTCAAATGGATTATTCTAAAGACTTAAATGAAGAACTTAAATTGCTTAAAAAACACCGTTAAAATCAATGGCGAACCTTGAAGTGGCGTAATAGTTAGCAAACCTGTCTCGCTAGTAAGTTCAATCCTCACTGGGTACCCGTATATTCTCAACTTTGTGCCACATCTAAACGGCGCTTAGAAAATCAGCACAGTTAAAATCAGTGTTCAGAGTATTTTTACAGATACCACGGCGAGGCAAGACAAATATAACTGGAAAACGAGTAATGACAGTTTAACAACTATATATATATATATATATATATATATATATATATATATATATATATATATATATAAATTTTCAATATTCAAATTTGTTGAATGAACATTTCAACATGAAATACCTAAGGGAGATTTCACGTCTCCTCAGCAACGGTACATATTTTAAAAAATCTTTGAAATATGTACCGTTGCTGAGGAGACGTGAAATCTCCCTTAGGCATTTCATGTTGAAATGTTCATTCAACAATTTTGAATATTGAAAATTTATTTTATTTTATATTAGCTCTGTAATTTTAATTACATTGAGCTCTCCTCCTGTATCAATTTTTAATATTAAAATTTAATATTAATTAGGATCAGGTTTTTGGGATTTACCTTCCTACTTTTCCGTTTGGATTAAAGTATTTTAATATATATATATATATATATATATATATATATATATATATATATAGTTTATTCAATTCTATATTCAGAATTATTTGTAATGATTTGTTGCTATTTATCAAACAAATCTTTGACATCTCTTTGCGTAAAATTCTACCGACATTTTTTATGAAAAAAGGAAAAATTTTCTACTAACACTTCAATATGGTTTTCAATAGATAATTTTTTTTAAAGAGTTTTATAGCTGTAAAAAGAAGATAATAATCGGTTGGTGTAAGGTCAATGGAATATGGCGAGTGGGATAGAGAAAACCAAATCTATAAAATTGTTTTTCCCTTTTTGTGATGAATTTGTGACTACAATTGCTCAAGGCATAGAGCATAAAACAGACCAACTAAACAGCTAGAAAATGGCATCCAAAAGGTTGTGTTAACAAAGAATATGTCATATATCCAAATCAAAGTTTTGAATATTGTACCAGAATATTCTTGTTCAACTACTTCCGACCATCTCACTCATTATCAAGACCTGAATGTTGTTAGTATGGTAGACAATATATTTATATATATAGCATAGTAGAGAATATATATATATATATATAGTAGGAAAATATATGGCAAATGAACAAATGAAAAAGCGTGTGAAGCGTTTTTTTTAATTGCCATTGATTTCTCTAAGCTCGTTCTCAATCAATTTCTATATATATATATATATATATATATATATATATTCTAAACATGTACTGTTAAATATAAGAGACAATGAATGTCTATTATGTTTAATCATGAGCCGTTCTAAACATCGTAATTTGGCTTTAATTTCAGGTAAAAATAAAGACAAAAATTCTCCAACATTTGGATAATTTTTTAATAAGTCGGTTCTAAATGCTCTACAGAAAACTAATGTAGTATATCAATTTACATGCCCGTTTAGAGATTGTATCTCTGGTACTAATAATAAACTCATTACATATATTGATTTTACTACAACCACGCTCTCTCGTAGGCTTACCTGTCACCTTTCTGATCAGAGTTCAATTAAACATTTCTTAGAAAAACATTTTGTTTGCTATTTTGTAACTATTATCGTTGCTTAGCAAAGTTTTATGTCAACACAAGATATAATCTTCTTTGATGGTTGATGTTTTTATGTTAACGTCCCTGTAACCTCTCTGAAGATGGCTCATGTGAGCCGAAAGTTTAGAACCAAATTAATAAAAAATTATCCAAATGTTGGAGAATGTTTGTCTTTAATTTCATCTGAAATTAAAGCGAAAATACGATGTTTAGAACGGCTCATAATTAAATATAATAGACATTCATTGTCCCTTATATTTAACAGTATATGTTTAGAAAATTATCTGCTGCCTCGATACACTATATATATATATTGATGCCAACACTGAGACAGACCAGCAGAATATCCTACTGCTACCAAAGTGCAGACTGGGATTCGTTCCGAGACTTCCTCTGTGACGTCCTTTGGAATAACGTTTTTAGTCTTCCCGTCGAAGACTCAGCATCCCAGGTCTCCTCTTGAGTTAAAGGCTGGCATCCCTGCTAGAAAATTTAAGCTTAAATCTCATTCGTCTCCCTGGTTCTCGCCCGCCTGCTCGACCGCCATTGCCCACCGGAATCATTTCTTCCGGCTCTATCGTATCTACGCGTCGGACCAAAACAGGCGCCTTTTCGCCTCAGCTCGTAATAAGTGTAAACAAATACTTAACGAAGCTAAAATGTTGTTTGCTGCCAGAATGAAGCAACGCATAGCATCCTGTAAATTCGGCGCTAAAGACTACTAGCGACTCTGTAAAAGCGTGCTTAACAAGAGTAAGTCATCAATACCCACCTAATCAATGAATTTGAGGTCCTCATCTCCTCAGCGAACAAGACTGAATGCTTTGTTTGCAGATTCTTGACCAATTCGAAACTGGATTCGTTTGGAGTTTCCACACACGACTTCCCACCTAGAACCAAGGCTGAACTGAATGACGTCCACATTACACCCTTGCTGGTCTCTAACATAATCTCAAAACTTGACTCTTACAAAGTGAGCGGAGGGGATGGAATCTTAATCATAGTCTTGAAGAAATGTATCCCTGAACTCTCCTCTGTCCTTTTTAAGCTCTACAACTTCTGCCTATCTGCTTCCTGCTTTCCTGCCTGTTGGAAGTCTTCCTCTGTAGTTCCTATATTTAAGAATACTGGAGAACCCTCGGACCCCGCAAATTACCGCCCTATCAGACTTCTTCCGATCTTTAGCAAAGTGTTCGAAGCCATTATCAACGCCGAGGTGGTTCAGCATCTCACATCCCACAGGCTCCTCTCGGACAAACAGTATGGTTTCCGCTTCACCAGGTCTACTGCTGATATGCTAACGACCATCACTGAGTATATATACCAGGCTCTCGACAAGAATGGCGAAGCCCGAACCGTTGCCTTGGATATCTCCAAAGCGTTCGACAGAGTCTGGCATGCTGGCCTTCTACGCAAACTGCAGAGCTATGGTATAACTGGACATTTGTTTGACCTAATCCAGTCTTTCTTCTCTAACCGCACATTGAAGGTGGTATTAAACGGACATGCCTCCCAGAACTACCATACGAACGCGGGTGTTCCTCAAGGCTCTATCCTAGGTCATACGCTCTTTCTGATCTACATTAATGATCTCCCCGATGCCATGAGATCCCAAGTAGGCATGTACGCCGATGACACCACAGTTTACTCTCGCCTCGATCAAAAATCTGGTGTAGGCGACAAAGCGAACCTCGCTGCCGAGCTTGAAAAGAACCTCCAATCCGTAGTGGACTGGGGTAAGAAATGGTTCGTAAATTTTAATGCTTCCAAAACGAAGCTGCTATCAATTAACCATCATAGACAATCGCACCTACCTCCCATTAGCATGGAACAGGCTTGCCTCCCAGAGAGTAAAACACGACGCCTCCTTGGTCTCACGCTCTCAGAGAAGACCTCAAGTGGAATGACTATATCGAATCCATTGCTAAATCTGCTGCTATGAAAGTCGGTTCTCTGTGCAGGGCCCGGAAGATTTTCCAGTCTGAATCTATCCTGCACATATATAAATCCACCCTCACCCCGTGTATTGAATACTGCTGCCACATCTGGTCGGGTACCCCTGCTATTCTCCTCGGGGTTCTTGACAAAATACAACAGAGAATCTGTAATGTGATCGATACTGACTTGGCTGACCGGCTGCAGTCACTCTCTCGCCGGTGTGACGTGACTTCCCTGGGCCTCTTCTATAAATACTTTCACGGCTTCTGCTCCGATGAACTTAGATCACTGGTATCCCCTAGGTACGAATTTGCACGAGATACTAGATTAGCAACTACGTTCCACCCTTTTACAGTGAAACCGATAAAATGTAACCGCAGTTTCTACTCCAACAGTTTCTTTTCTCGCACTTCCCGCCTGTGGAATTCCCTTCCACATACTTGCTTCCACGACAGTTACAATCTCCAGGAGTTTAAATGTAAGGTCAATAGACTCCTCCTAGCACACTAACTCGCATCCATTCTCTTAAACACTCTTCCCATCTACCCAACTCTCATCCTCGTTATCGTTACCCATCTATCACCCTCCTGACATTTCCTATATCTAACCACTCTTTCTCATCACTTTGCCCTATGTAATCCCCTGCGCAATAGTTCTTTGCTTGGGGTGAAATGATTTTAAAAAATGTATAAAAATGCGTTCTAATATCAGTTATAGATTTACACATGTGAAATTTATTGCCAGTGGGATCTTTTTTTCTAACCGTGTTTTATTTTTGCGATTTACTGCGTTTTGGGTCATAAAATTGAACAATGCAAGTTGCTGCATTGTTTTCATTTCGTAAGTACACAAGTTCGTTTTAATGGTAATTCGTAACTAATAACAACACAAAAGAACTTTGGGACGAACGATCAATAACAGATATCAATAATTTTGTTAACATTTTATAGAATAATATATTATTCAAGCGGAAACCATAATATTACTAGTACCGCATGGCACTTCTGGCAAGCGATTTAATTTTGTGATCTGAATTAAGATTAACAAGATGTAACCTGCTTCCTCTCATCTTGCTTCAATGGTTGTCCCATTAGTCTAATTTATCAGGCTGAAAATGGAGTACTTTTGTCATATTTGGGTGGGAACTGCGCAACTCTCACTTTCCAGTCTAGATAAAGTTCAGAAGCGCATATCAGTCCTTGTAACGAATTACTTTCTACCTTCCAAGCTCATTTTTACGAGCCGGATGTGGCGAGTCTCTCACTGCTCTGTTGCTATATCCAAGGAGAGTGCTCGGGCAAACTATATTCCTTCGTTCCGT
This sequence comes from Ascarosepion bandense, assembly GCA_037127315.1. Taxonomy (NCBI): domain Eukaryota; kingdom Metazoa; phylum Mollusca; class Cephalopoda; order Sepiida; family Sepiidae; genus Ascarosepion; species Ascarosepion bandense. The sequence goes on along the minus strand of JBBBDQ010001831.1, from coordinate 4,860,845 downwards.
CAGATCTAACCTTCATGGCTAGAACCTGTTATGCTACTTACATTGAAGCAAGCCACTCACATTCCCTCTGTATTGCTTTGGCGAGACGTAAGTTCCACTCGAACAGAACCTTCCTGCGAGTTACTGCACTGTGGAACAGGCTCCCAAAAGGATGTTTCTTCGATCACGACAATCTTAACCTGTTCAAGTCTAGAATTAACCATTATCTCCTATCTGTATAAACTAACGCTTAACGTAACCCTCTACCTCGAGTGGCTCCCAGACCTTGCACAGTGTGAACCCTACTATAAAAAGTAATATTAATTTATTCGGAAAATAATTACACATAGGGCTGATGGAAGGTTCCCCACCCACCGAATCTACAATAGGCCGCCAACCTATGATATGGCTTCACCACTCTGCTTCCTTTCAATTTTCATAAGACAGAACAGAAAGAACGATATTGAAATCCAAAGGCATATTGAGATGGTCAAAGAAGCATTCCAAAAGCTAAGTAGAGTAATAAGAAATTAGAAAATTTCACTAGAAACAAAGAAAAAAGCACTAAACTGTTACGTTAAATCTGTTCTCCTGTATGGTAGTGAATGCTGGAAGATTTCAAAGATGAAGAGGAGACTTGAAGAAACAAAAATGTGGTTCTACAGAAGGATGCTGAGGATACCATGGAGCGAACATGTAAACAACGACGACCTTTTAGAGAAAAAGGAAACTTAAAGAAAACTTATACTTAACATCAGAAAGAGACAGTTAAGGTTTTTGGGTTACATAATGAGGAAGTGGGGTTTAGAAAATCTGATACTAAAAGAGATAGGAAGTTGTGGAAAGCCATAATCGCATATGTCTTGAGTGGACAAGAAACATAAATAGAATTTTAATATAAAATATAAATTTTATTGCAATCTGATTATGTACAACAATGGATCATATGCAAGGTAAACAATTGGCGTTAATAGAATAGTGCTCAATGTAATATAACAAAGCTATATATATATATATATATATATATATAATCTTACGTCTATAGCACGACACGGATGTTTCATAATCTATGCAGTGACTACGTGCATATTAGGAATGACCATTTCTAGATTTGGATTTTTATTGTTGCTTCTAGCGTTGTTTAAGGTCGTTATAAATTATAAATATTGGGGTCTCATTTTTAATTTATTAAATGTTGATACATCATTTTCGATATCTAAATTTTGAAATTGATTTTTTTAAATAAAAGCGTTTCCTTGAAAATGTTATTTTAGTATTAATTGAAGACTAAATGATTAAATTTTAGTATTTCCAGTAAGCAAAATACTCTGGTCTATTTCAAACAGAAATTATATTGATTGGAATCTAAAATTTTGAGATTTAAAAAAAATTCAATTTTTCGGCCATGTTTGAGCGATTGACAGATTTGTAAGCAAAAGTTAATTTTCGGGTTTAAAATTCTTGCAAAAATAAAATATACATGTGACACATTTTTTTTGGAAAATGACCAAGTTTAATGTTAAATTAATCTGGTTTACACAAGTATTACTTATTTATAGCATGAAATTTAGAATAAAACTACTTTTACACACAGAGTTGAACTTTCTGAGCTATCCACCGTAACTGAAATGTGTTGACAGATTGAGATAAGATAAGCGTATGGCGATCACAAGTGCCATAACTATACAATTTTCCCGGTAAAGGAGAGTAACCCTGAAACAAATGATTTTTTAATTTACACATAGAAATTACCATACAAAGAAAATTTAAATGTACATACACACATACAAAAAAATAAATTATTTTAAAAATACGATAGCTAAATGATTTGTATGAAACTTTTCAATTTTCAAGTAAATATAGTCTTCACAATGTAATCTGCCAGCCTAACGTCTACAAGAATTGAAATTATTTAACGAATATTTTTAAAACTTTATTAATTATTATAATTAAAACAACAAAAATGATACAATTCTTTTAAAATTTCATTATTAATCGAATTTTTTTTCTTCAGACTATAATGTCTGACATTTATATTATTTATTAAAGTAATAAAAAACTTATCTAATGAAATTTTGTCATAGTTTTATTGCATGTTTTGCTTTACTATTTGGAGCAGATTTTCGATGAAAAGGCCGAATGGTTTTAAAAAAATAAAACATGACTTATATTTTCCAATGAGTCCCGCGTTTAACTAATAAAATCATTTTTTCCTATAGAATTTAATTTTTTGAACTTTCATGAATTTACGTGGATCGGGGGTAACAAATGTAAAATTTTTTTTATCAAAATTAAAAAAAAATAGTTTCCAAATTAATTTAATTCATTTACGAAGAAGTCCGGAAAGTTTCATTATAATCCAACAATTATTTCATTTTTGCAAGAATTTCCTATTGAATGTGTTTGTCACTAGAAAAAATATGTTATGTAAGATTATATTTTCCATTGTAAACTCTCGTAACGATTGGTATTTAAAATGTATTTTTGTGTATTTAAAGTTTTTTTTGTATGGTAACTTCTGTGTGTGCATTAAAAGGTCATGTATTTCATGGTTTCTTCCCCTTACAAAAAAGTGTTATGTTTTTAACATGACAAAATAAAAAGGTAATGGAAAAATGATACACTCGCCGAGTATTGGAAATAACTAGGGAATTTATTATTGTATAAACATGAGTACAGCGAACAGTTGTGGATGTTGATTAACCGTGTGTTTATAGAGAGCCTGGCAGAATTCTGCACGCCATGTTGCGGGCTTCTACGTTGAGTTGCCTCGCTGTAACTGCCTTTGTCACTGTCAGCTCTCTGCCTTAGGGTAGAGGGCGCTCTCTGCTTCCGAGCAGAGAGCAATAACCCAGTCGTGGTTCCGCCGAAGGGTAGAACCACGACTGGGCAAAAATAGACAGACATTTTTTGGCCCGGCTATATGGCCGGGAATACCCACAATAAAATGACCATGTGTCACATCCAGCCTTGCGTGGGAAGGCTAGTAAATACAGTTGCGGGCTTCTACCGGAAGTCCCTTCTTCTTGTCTCCCAGCATGCACTTATTAGCTACGGAACGGACTCCCTTGAATGGTTTAGGGGAGATAGCTTTTGACCCCTTTTTATGGTGATCCTAATACCTCCCTTTAAAAAAAATAAAGACAATTAGCTGTAACGAGCATGCTTGAGGTTAATTTGTAGGTGCTTCACTTTAGTTCTATCCCGCTTTGGACGGTTCTTTCTAGGTTCTGCATTGCTCTCGTTTCTATTTGTCTGTTCGACAGATGGTATAGCCGGTAGTTCAACTGTGTCCACTAGTAAGTTCAGTGGAATGTTCGACGTGTTGTTTATCTTAGTGTTGTTGGTGTACCTAGGACGTAGTTGGTTTTTGTGCCGTGTCCAAAGTTGATCTCCAACTTGTACACTATAGACAAATCGTCCTCTTTTCTTGTGGATGTTACCTGGTGCCCATTTTGGTTGCTCAGGCCTGTAGCCTCACAAACACTGGTGTACTTACTGATAGTGGGCGATCTGAATTCTGGCACATACCCTGCTTTTGTTGTTCTTTTGATGCTGCTTTGCCAACCAAATTGAGTGGGAGGTCAAGAAGACCTAGTGGCTCAATAAAATCAAGTCTCAAAAGGTTGTGCTGGGAATTCGAAATTTATATGATTCCAGATGCTGTCTTCTCCTCAATCCTGATTGTTGCAGACAGTTCGCCTATAATATGGACACAATCCCCAGAAGCACTCCGTGCTACATGTTTTGTAGATGTAAGCTGGGGTCTGCCTATACTTTTTTACAGCTTCTGGGAAATAAGGGTTATGACCGATGTTGTGTCGATCTTTAACCGAACCGGATGGTTGTTCAGTTCCACCGACACATATTTGCGGTTCGACTTGGAATTGGGAAGGAATGTTGTTACTAGACTGTTTGTTTGTGCTTTATGTTTGTTTTTGCTTTGTGATCGCTTGTGCGTAGTTTTGCGCCTTGGTGGTGTGCAAAATCCATCTTTGTGACCTTGCCGGTTGCTTTCGCGGTAGCGGTGAGTTTTAAAGGGGCATTTCCGAGCAAAATACCAGCCACCACAATTCCAGCAAGCAGATGGAGGTTTATTTTGTGTTGCTTCCGGTGACTGACGTCTTTGAATAGTGTGGATTGTGGATGTTGTTGCAGGTACCGACTGTTGTACCATATCCGAATCATGTTTTAGATTCACAAGCCGCCGACATTCCTCTGTAATTTCCTGCAGAGGAATATCCAGATTTTGTTCCATTTTTGACAAAGTTCTTGTGCACACATCCCTGTCACTTGCGGACCTTAATCCATATGCGAAGATCAAACACTTAAATTGTTCATCTGTGACAGTGGAAATTTTGAACCGTTCGCATTGCTTGTTGATGAATTCTGAGTAAGTTGTAAAATTGTCTGTATCACGTTTTGTGAAATTGAAGCAGTTGAATCTTGCATTAAACAATGAGGTGTGTTCAACAAAAATTTTATTTAGAGTTTCAAACTACAATCCCGAGGTTGTTTCGATAAAATGTACTTAATATATTTTTCTTGCTCACTCGGACCGATTTTTCGTAAAAGTAGCCTCACTTTCCAGCTATCCGTTTGCTCTTAAAAATCTTCTTGAAAGAGATCCTCATAACAAGCGAACCAGGTTGCGAAGGTTGTGGTTGCCTCCTTGTCGTAGTGGAACTCTGTGATGGAATTTTCGAGAGCTTGTCCCGATATTAATTTCCTTGATGGAGGATTTGGTTGTGGTACAGTCCCTAGTCTCTCCGAAAAGCCTTCCATTAACCTTAATTGCTGTTGTATAATCTGTTGGATATTATTTGGATCCATTATTTCACACTGAATGGAAAAGAAAAAAATTCCGGAAACAAAGAGATTTTTTTTTAATATGTTACGTTTTCAACGTACCTGACGTTATTTTGTGTGTCCACGAAATTCGACGTCTAAAATCCAATTTCTGAAATGAAACAAAGTCTACTTGTCAGTTTCTTTTCGTTCCAATCCTCGAGGTGAATATTTCCACGTGCTGCATCTCATCCTTCGTCGCCAGTTTTGTTATGTTTTTAACATGACAAAATAAAAAGGTAATGGAAAAATGATACACTCGCTGAGTATTGGAAATAACTAAGGCATTTATTATTGTATAAACATGAGTACAGCGAAAAGTTGAGGATGTTGATTAACCGTGTGTTTATAGAGAACCTGGAAGAGTTCTGCACGCCATGTTGCGGGCTTCTACCGGAAGTCCCTTCTTCTTGTCTCCCAGCATGCACTTATTAGCCAGGGAACGGACTCCCTTGAATGGTCCAGGGGAGATAGCATTTGACCCTTTTTTATGGTGATCCTAATAAAAAACTGAACAATTATGTCAATTCTGGTCAACATATACTAAGCTTATGTAGCATCTGTCATCACATCTCAAATAATACGGGAAAGGTCAGAAAGATCAATACTCTGTGATTAAGAAGTAGTTTTATTCTAAATTCCATGCTGTAAATATGTAATGCTTGTGTAAATCAGATTAATTTAATTTTAAATTCGCTAAAATTCTAACAATAACATGTAACAGATGTATATTTTATTTTTTAAATATTTTTAAAACCGAGAACTAACTTTTGTTTACAAAGGTATCGATCACTCAAAAATGTTCCAAAAATTGAAAACCAAAAAAATTTAAAAAATATCAAAATTTAGATTGTAATCAATATAATTTCTGTTTGAAATATACCAGAGTATTTTTCTAACTGGAAATAGTAAATTTAATCATTTAGCTTTCAATTAAGGCTAAAATAAACGTTTCAAGGAAACTATTTTTACTTTTAAAGGTTAGGTATCGAAATATATATAAAGAGAGAGAAAGACA